>BLSH010432038.1:1113140-1146936 GCA_018402905.1 Glandirana rugosa
GCAAGCCCAGGCATGGCTTGAAATCCCACAGGCACCGTGCCTGGGCCTGGGCCTGTAAAGTTAGCAACAGCACAGACAGCAGTAGTAAAGTAATCTATCTCAGGATGCAGGATCAGGTCTTAAAATGGCTAAAATCTGTCCCTCACGCCGTCAGCTACCTTTCCCTATACTAACCCAAGGAGCATGTGACTGCAGCACTGTGACTCCAGCTTATAAAGAGGCTGGGTCACATGATGCACCGGCCAATCACAGCCATGCCATTAGTAGGCATGGCTGTGATGGCTTCTAAGGGCAAACCAGTGAAACGCTTGTTGATTGGCTGCCCTGCAGCTTCTCAACACGTGGAGTAAAATAGCAGAACCCCGGACCGAACCCGAACGATTTTTGAAATGTCCGGGTCCGGGTCCGTGCCACGGACACCCTAAAGTTCGGTACGGACCCGAACGTTACAGTCCGGGTTCGCTCAACACTACACATAACTTAATTTCTGAACTTATTAGTTGGTGTCTTTGTGTGTATAAATTACATGTGTTGTTACCGATATGTGGTGCAAATGTCATGTCAATAGCACCTTTAGAAATATATTTACCAAGAAAAATGCTTATTTTACCCGCTGTATATACAGTGCCTTGAAAAAGTATTCATATCCCTTGAAATGTTCCACATTTTGTCATCTTACAACCAAAAAGGTAAATGTATGTAATTGAGATTTTATGTGATAGACCGACACAAAGTGGCACATAATTGTGAAGTGTGGGGGACATTTGTATTCAGCCCCCTTTACTCTGATACCCCTAACTAAAATCTAGTGGAACCAATTGCCTACAGAAGTCACCTAATTAGTAAATAGAGTCCACCTGTGTGTAATTTAATCTCAGTATAAATACAGCTGTTCTGTGAAGCCCTCAGAGGTTTGTTAGAAAACCTTAGTGAACAAACAGCATCATGAAGGCTAAGGAACACACCAGGCAGGGCAAGGATAACGTTGTAAAGAAGTATAAATCAGGGTTAGTGTATACAAAAATATCCCAAGCATTGAACATCTCACGGAGCTCTGTTCAATCCATCATCCGAAAATGGAAAGAGTATGGCACAACTGCAAATCTACCATACATGGCCGTCCACCTAAACTGACCGGCCGGGCAAGAAGAACATTCATCAGAAAAGCAGCCAAGAAGTCCATGGTAACTCTGGAGGAGCTGCAGAGATCCACAGCTCAGGTGGGAGAATCTGTCCACAGGACAACTATTAGTCGTGCTCTCCACAAATCTGCCCTTTATGGAAGAGTGGCAAGAAGAAAGCCATTGGTGAAAGAAAGCCATAAGAAGTCATGTTTGCAGTTTGCGAGAAGCCATGTGGGGAACACAGCAAACATGTGGAAGAAAGGTGCTCTGCTCAGATGAGACCAAAATTGATCTTTTTGGCCTAAAAGCAAAACGCTATGTGTGGTGGAAAACTAACACTGCACATCACCCTGAACACACCACCCCCACTGTGAAACATGGTGGTGGCAGCATCATGTGGTAGGGATGCTTTTCTTCAGCAGGGACAGGGAAGCTGGTTAGAGTTGATGGGAAGATGTATGGAGCCAAATATAGGGCAATTTTAAAAGAAAACCTGTTAGAGTCTGCAAAAGACATTAGATAATGACATTTAAATCCTGCAAGGCTATTTAAAGGTACCTAAATATCTTTGAACAAAATGATGGGGATTTGGTCACTCTTTATGGCCATAGAGTGCTTAGCCCACTACTGTGTCAAAGTCCCCCATCTCATTGGGTTCTCCACCTACTATAGAATGGGTGATTCTGTCTCTTAACCATGGGAGCCATACACGCCTCCTAATGGGAGAACTAGAGAGCTCTTCCTATGAACTCAGGTGAACACTGATTAGTGGTAATCATGAAAAGGTGGGGTGCTCCAGACCAAGAGATCTGGTCAGGATCAAACAATATACAAATGGGGGGGCACATCCTAATAATATATTACATTAGAGATGGTGCTGCCATAAGACCACATGAACAAAGCAGCAAATTACAGCGCACGCATGCAATAATGACTTTCCCATTCTATGGTTAGTGTAGGACCCAATGAGATGGGGGACTTTCACGCAATAGTGGGCTAAGCACTCTATGGCCATATAGTGTGACGGATTCAACGTATTTTTGATCAAAAATGTTCAGGTACTTTTAAATAGCCTTGCATGATTTAAATGTCATTATTGCATGCGTGCGCTGTAATATGCAGTTTTGTTCATGTGGTCTTATGGCAGCACCATCTCTAATGTAATACATTAATAGGGTGTGCCCCCCCCCAAGTAAATATTTGCAAAAGACATGCGACTGGAGCGGAGGTTCACCTTTCAGCAGTAGACATGAGCTGTTGGTTTCCGGATGAATTATCATTTTTTGGAAATTCGGATGTATCCGAATATCCGAATTACAATAGTACCGAATTTAAACAAATCTGAATAACGAAAAAGAAAATTCGGATTCGAATAATTTTCGAATCACTTTCGAATACCTTTCGAATCTGAATAGTTTTCAAATTCGAAAAGTTTTCAAATTCCAATTGTTTTCAAATTCGAAAAGTCCTGGAATTTGAATAGCTTTCCAATTTCCAAAGAGAACAAATAGAATAGAAAGCAAAGGAATGGAACAGAAAAAAATACAATAGTCTAGAAAAGAATATAACAGAAAACAAAAGAGTAGAATACAACAGCTCTGTTCCACTCCACCACATTCTATTCTTTCATTTTCTGTTATATTCCCCTCTATTGTATTCTATCTTTTTCCATTCTATTCCTCCACTTTCCTCTGCACCCCATTCTACTTGGAAATTGGAAAATGATTCAAAACGATTCAAATTCAAAAACTATTTGAATTCGAAAACTATCTGAAATTGAGTCAAAAGCTTTTCTAAGTGCTTCATAAACGAATAAAGCAAACAAATTCCGAAAACGAATTAAACGAATGAAACAAATCTAACTAAACAAACTTATGTAAATAATGAATCGAAGCTAAACTAAACTAAACACATTTTTTCGCTATGAACATGTCTATCCAGCAGGACAACGACCCTAAACACACAGCCAGAGCTACAATGGAATGGTTTAGATCAAAGCATATTCATGGGTTAGAATGGCCCAGTCACAGTCCAGACCTAAATCCAATTGAGAATCTGTGGCAAGACTTGAAAATTGCTGTTCACAGACGCTCTCCATCCAATCTGACAGAGCTTGGGGGTATTTTGCAAAGAAGAATGGGCAAAAATGTCCTCTCTAGATGGGCAAAGCTGGCAGCGACTTCCTCAACAAGACTTGCAGCTGTAATTGCAGAGAAAGGGGGTTCTACAAAGTATTGACTCCGGGAGGCGCCATACAAATGCCCCCCACACTTTTCACATATTCATTTGTAAAAAATGTTGAAAACAATTTATCATTTTCCTTCCACTTCACAATTATGAGCCACTTTGTGTCGTTCACATAAAATCCCAATAAAATACATTTAGGTTTTGGGTTGTAACATGAGAAAATTTTGAAATTTTCAAGGGGTATGAATACTTTTTTCAAGGCACTGTGTATATATATATATATTAAATAGTTTAAAATTCATTATTAATATTGTAAAGTGATTTACAAAATAGAGGGAGATGGCACAATTCCAATATTATTGGTAATGAGGGTCAGGAGAACCCGGCTTGTGACAGCTTACAACCTAAAACGGAGAGGCACTTAATACAAAAGGCAATAACTGTGTGGGGATGAGAAGATGGGGAAAGGAAAATTTAATTTGTTAAGTAGAGAAGATGGAGTTTTTTAGGGGCATATAGAGTACAAGGTAGCCGGACAGATTAACAACTTAACGACCAGCCGCCGTCGATTTACGTCACTATTTTGACCTGGAATACTATTGTTATGGCAGCGACCATAACCCCGGTACCCTCTTAAACGGTGGGTGGCTTTCTGATAAAAGTGGTCTCTGCGGCAGATTCGCCGCAATATCACTTTTATTGGGGGCGGGAGAAGCGTGCCCCCTCCCCTCCCCCCGCCAGAGACTTTCCAGACGTCTACACCGCTTACCGGAGCCGTTGGAAGCGACGGAGACGATCCGATGTTGTCCCCTCTGAGGTATGGAGCTGAGCGAGGGTGAGATGGCCCCCCGCTAGGCTCCCTAGCATTGAATGGCGGAAGCGAAGTCAAACGTCGCCTCCGCCCAATGCTTCTAATCACTTCAGCCCCGGAAGGATTTCCCAGTTTAGGGCCAGAGCACTTTTTGCGATTCGGCACTGTGTCGCTTTAACTGACAATTGCGCGGTCGTGCGACGTTGTACCCAAACAAAATTTGCCTCCTTTTTTTCCCCACAAATTGAGCTTTCTTTTGGTGGTATTTGATCCACTCTGCGTTATTTCTGATCACCGCTATAAACAAAAAAAGTGCGACAATTTTGCAAAAAAAAAAAACAAGTATTCTTACTTTTTGCTAAAATACAAATCCAGAAAAAAAATATAAAAAAAGAATTCATTCATCGGTTTTGGCCGATTTATATTCTTCCTCGTATTTTTGGTAAAAAAAATCGCAATCTGCGTTTATTGATTGGTTTGCGCAAAAGTTGCCGTGTTTTCAAACCATGAGAATTCATTTCTGGCGTTTTTACAATTTTTTTTTTTTTTTGCTGTTAATGATGGCGATCTGCGATTTTTATCGGGACTTTGATATTGCAGCGGACATGTCGGACATTTTTGACACTTTTTTTGGGACCAATGACATTTATACAGTGATCAGAAATTTAAATATCCACTGATTACTGTATAAATGTCATTGGCAGTCAAGGAGTTAACATGCAGGGGGTGCTCTAGGGGGTTAACTGTGTTCCCTAGGTGTGTCCTAACTGTGAGGGGGCTGGGCTGCCAGGGGCATAAGAGATCTAAATTATCCCAGTGACAGGAATCAGTAGATCTCTTACATGCCGCCTGTCAGAATGGGGAACCGCCGTGTTTACATCGGCGGTTCCCCGTTTTTCTTCTCTGTCAAGCAATCCCGGCTCGCTGGTGGACATCGAGTCCACCTGAGCCGCAGCCACAACTCTGCAGAGTGTGGTGGGCAAGAGAGCGCGCTGCCGGTGGCACGCTCCCGCCCGCTACTGCGCACCTGCGAGCTGCTGTTTATAGAAGGCAATTCGCGCTACAGAGCCACTCTGCAGCAATAAATGTACGCAAGCCGGTCGGGAAACGTTTTTTTTTTTCAAATGACATTCTTTTTTTCTTTTATTGCACTTTAGTGTAAATATGGGATCTGAGGTCTTTTTGACCCCATACCTCACATTTATGAGGTCTTGCCATACTTTTTTTCTATTACAAGGAATGTTTACATGTAATAGGAATAAAAGTGATCCAAAATTATTTTTATTAAAAAGACAGTGTAAAAATAAATAGTAAAATAAATAAGCAAAAATAAATAAAAAAGTGAAAACGTCCTGTTCCGCCGAGCTTGCGCGCAGAAGAAAACGCATACGTAAGTCCCTCCATCATATGAAAACTGCGTTCAAACCACACATGTGAGGTATTGCAGCGATTGTTAGAGCGAGAGCAATAATTCTAGCACTAGACCTTCTCTGTAACTCGAAACTGGTAACCTGTAGAAATTTTTAAACTTTGCCGATGGAGATTTTTAAGTGCCAAAGTTTGTCGCCATTCCACAAGCGGGCGCACTTTTGGAGCCTGACATGTTGGGTATCAATTTACTCGGTGTAACATCATCTTTCACAATATAGAAAAAAATTGGGCTAACTTTACTGTTGTTTATTTTTTAATTCAAAAAAGTGCATTTTTTCCACAAAAATTGCGCTTGTAAAACCGCTGTGCAAATATGGTGTGACATAAAGTATTGTAACAACCGCCATTTTATTCTCTAGGGTGTTATAATATATATATATAATGTTTGGGGGTTCTAAGTAATGGTCTAGCAAAAACAAATGATTTTAACTTGTAAACACCGAATCTCAAAAAGAGGCTCGGCCCTTAAGTGGTTAGTTCCAGAGGATGGAAGAGGCTCTGGAGAAGTCCTGGAGACCAGCAAGGGAAGGGTTGTTGAGGTAGCTGGAGAGCAGGAGCCCTTGGGATTAGAAAAGAGGATGGTTTGGTTGAGTTTTTAAGACGAGGTTGGTGATGTGGCTTGAGGCAGAGTTGTGGAAGGCTTTGCATGTTGTTGTTAATACTTTAAAACTTTATTGGTTGGGCAAGCAGAAGTCAGTGGAGGGATTGGCAGAGAGGGATGGTGGCCACAGAGCAGTTGGTAAGGTGGATGAGTCTGGCAGCAGTATTCACAATATACTGAAGTGGGGATAGCCTGTGTAGAGGTAGGGCAATGAGGAGGGAGTTGCAGTAGTCAAGGTGAATGGCCCACCCTTTGTGGCTATACCAGCCTCCACTCTTCTAAGAAAACTTTCCGCAAGATTTTGGAGTTTTTGTGGAAATTTGTGGATATTTGTGAGGTCAGGCACTGATGCTGGATGAGAAGACGTGGCTCATGATTGGTGATTCAAAGGTGTTCAATAGGGATGAGGTCAAAGCTCTGTGCAGGCCACATGAGTTTTTCCACACCAAACTTGTGATGCTTCCCTTCACCAATAGTGAAGTCATATAGTATAAAGAGAGTTGTGATCTGACACCACCACCATGATCAAGCCTCCATCCCTTAATTAAGATAGAAGAACAGAGAAAACGGTCATGGGACTTTGAATGAGGCTTGTCATGATAGTGCACATGGTCATATATTGGTATATAAGTATTTATTTGTAGTATAGAAGTAAACATAACATGATCATGGAAGTCATGATGTAGATAGAGATACGAAATATTCATACAGAGCCAACACATATATAAAAAGCACATAATTGGGTAAGTATAAATAATGTAAAACATTCCTCTTCCTAGTACATAGCAGTAATCAATGCATAATAGCACTTTCAATTATATTAAAATAGTTGATCAATGTCTAATGAAACTCGATGCGTTTCGTGGAGCTTGTCCACTCGTCAGGAGCTGCCTGCAAGAGGTGTCTATAGATAAGTAAAAAGATATGTATTGGATAAAGTATATTAATCACTGATATCCAAAGCCTGATGTCAGCAGGCAATCCCTATACTTACATGTCGGCTCAAAAGAAAAACAGACCTAGCGTCAGGGATAGACGCACATGGATGCCTACACACCCCCCCCAACCTTTGATGCTAGGTCTGTTTTTCTTTTGAGCCGACGGGACCAAGCATGTAAGAAACACGTAGAGTGTTGTACTCAATGTCCAACCAATGCAATAGCAGAGGAGACACTAGACGAAAGCAGAATAATCTATGTAATAATAATAAACTATTTTATATAGGGCCTTTAACCACTTCCCCACCGCCATATATAAAATGACGGCTGGGAAGTGGTTCAGTTATCCTGACTGGGCATTATATGACGTCCAACAGGGTAACATGCCGACACGCGCCCGTAGGGCCGCACAGCGTGGTGATCGGTGGTGTGCTGTGTCAGTCTGACCCACAGCATCTCCGGTCTAGGTAATGGGCTTCTGTCAGAAGCTCATTACCATGTGATCAGCCATGATGAATCAAGCAGTAAACAGGAAGAGACGTATATCGGCTTTTCCTTTAGTCGCATCGGCAGACGCGAGCAGAGGAGAGCCTATCAGGGCTCTCCTGACAAGTGGAGTCTGTGCTGATTGTTTATCAGTGCAGCCCCCCTCAGATCGCCACACCGAACCAACAGGGAGCCCACCAGGACCACCAGGGAGCCCACACAGCGATGCCACCCTGGGGCCACCAGTGATGCCACCCAGGGATCACCAGGGATACCACCCAGGTACCACCAGGGATGCCGCCCTAGACTGCCAGGTAAGGGGCACACAATGCCCAATAGGGATATGGCTCAAAGGTTAGACTAGCATCAAAGTGTGGATGTATATCTGAATGTCATCAGCATAGAAGTGATAGTTGCGTCCATGTGATCTAAGCAGTTGGCCAAGTGGAAACCTGTAAATGCTAAAAAGCAAGGGACCCAAGATTGAGCCCTGAGGAACACCGTACTTGACTGGGCCAGATTCAGACTTGAATCCACCAAGAGAAACAAAGTGACAGCGATCAGTGAGATATGACTTAATCCATTTGAGAGCCAATTCTGAGACTTCAAATATGGTATCAAGGCGAGAGAGTAATAGATTGTGGTCTACAGTAACAAAGGCAGAACTAAGATCTAGTAGAATGAGAAGAGTTAGTGACCCAGAATCAGAGGCGATTTCTGTGCACACAAAGGGGGAAAAAGAAGGATATCTCAGGGTAAAATAGCCCACCGGTCAATGAAATGAACAATGGATCTTGTTACAAGCTGGGGACTGAGGAAGAGCTAAAAAAGGAAACCATATGTATATGGATGAATCAGACGGGTACATAAAGCAAATGGGCTGACCCAGACAAAGAAAGCCTTCCCTTCCCAGCAGGTAAAACTCGCTTAAACTGTAATGGCCATATCAAAGGACCAGCAACATGTAAGACCTCATGGCAGATGTGAGTCCATGTCCCCCCAGACTAGTAATGTTTCCTAGGTTATTTTTTATTTCACCACTTACCTGGTTCCGTGGGTTATTCCCACAGTACATCCAGCAAATCCAGCATTGTCCTGCAGTAATTCGTAGAAGACTGCCAGTTTCACCTCCATCTTCTATGCTTAGGTCATCAGGAACGATGCTTAGATCATCGGCCCCCTGAAGATGCCCCCTGAAGATGCCTGACGCAAAGAGTGCAGAGTCTCTTGATTGTCTTGAAGCCTCCTGAGATATAGGACATGAGTATACCAGGAGGCTTTGGGCAGCCACAGATGTAATTTCTAGGTCAGAAACATGGGTTGCTCTTCCCCAAAAAACGAATACCCCCCTCCCCAAAATGTGGAAGTTCAATTTCTTAAAAGTAGGAGGAGGGGAGCAATATTGATTAAAAGTAAAAAGGGAGTGAAGGTCCACTTTAAGTGTTATTTTTCACTTCCTAATGTATATGATCCATTTCCAGGGGGTTAAAGAACTGTGGTATTAGCAACACATGTTATTATGCCATCCCCCTTATCTTCTCAGCTGTATTTATATGTAATCTTGTTCCAACAGTTATAAATGGACGTCAGAGTGATTTTCTTGCATCTATTACAAGGCAATAAAAGCCCACTGAAATATAACTGGGGCACATATCATGCATTTTAATAAAGATCCCTTTCTAAGGCGGCATATTTCCCAGCGATGCCTTTTTTCATATATTGTTCCTCAGAACCGCCTTGTTGAAGAACATAATGTATCCCTTTGGGAGCCATACCGATAATTAAACCTTATCACTATCTATCTTGAAGTCTTTAACCTGAGCAAGTGAGAGCAAAGCTTGCAGAAAACTAATTGTGTTTCTTATTTCTGACTGCAAATTGGGACGCTTGCTACGAATGCCTCCATTCTTGTATTGAAGATTCAGGACCAACCTGCCAAGAAGTACGATAATCTAGGTTTTTTGTTTTTTTTTATTTCATTTCTGATCATTTCCTTTGTATGCTATAAGTATTAAAGAGGAAATTCAGTTCCAGAAATTCTGGTCCCCCACTCACTGGCAATACGCAGATGTGCTGAAGGGCTCTGCATGGCCTTTGGGACCTGTGCATGTGTGGGCAACCTAAGATCCAGGACCTGCATAACTGCGAAGGGCACTCATGTGGGCTCGATCCTGAGCTGGGCTCTGTGCGTCCATTTACACACACAGCATGGCTTGGCCCTCCCCTGAGATTTGATTGACAGCAGCAAGAGCCGATGGCTCACACTACTGCCTCCATGTCCTGTGAGGAGGGAGAGACAGCGGCTGCTTTTGGGCACAGCACTGTATCGAGATTAGTCTCATGTATGTAAGTATTTACCAGGGGCAGGGCAGTAGCTGAACACTTTTTTTTTTCAATGTTTTTTTAACGTGAATGCAGCGAATGAATTAAGTAAAATGCCTTCTGCCCTTACAACTACTTTAACTTAAAAAAATCCCTTCTATTGCTCTCAGCCTCCTCTCTTGCTCGCTCCCAAGATGGACCATAGATATATGGTGTGCATAGAGCAGAGTGCATAGCGGCAACCAATGTGTGCTTCCAATTACAGCTTACCTTTTTTGAGATGCTATTAGGAAGGTCGAGCACTTTCTAGTGAACTATTCCATAAAAACAGGGATCATCAGTTTGCATATATAAATATTTAAGCAGGATAACTACATCAAAGTCATCCCTTTCTGGCCAGCTGCATCAATGTAATCATTCTATGGCCAACTGTATTAAAGTGATTCCTCTCTGGCCAACAGTGTCAAAGTGACCCCTCTCTTGCTAACTGTGTCAAAGTGATCCTTCCCTGGTCAACTATGCCAAAGTGATCCTTCCCTGGTCAACTATGCCAAAGTGATCCCCCTCTGGCTAACTGTGTCAAAACGATCTCCCTCTGGTCAACTGTGTGAAAGTGATCCCTCATTGGCCAACTGTGTGAAAGTGATCCCTCACTGGTCAACTGTATGAATGTGATCCCTTATTGGCCAACTGTGTGAAAGTGATCCCTTACTGGTCAATTGTATGAATGTGATCCCTCACTGGTCAATTGAGTGCAAGTGTTCCCTCATTGGCTATAACAATCAGAGGGTAAGACCACCTGGGACTGTAACTCAAGATCTAGCGGACCAATTAAAAACTAGCTAGGTATACCTGGGAATGGATCCTCACAGCTGCAGGAGCAGTGTGGAGGTGTGCCAGAGAGGGTGTCAGGACACAACCGTTGCCCCTGGAAACAGGATCAGGAAGCCTGTGCGTGGGCGCACGTAGCGTGTGTGCGCGCTTTTGCGCCGGAATTGGCTCCAAATGGCCCATTTAAGCGGACAGCACCCTGCAACCAGTGCTGTCCGTTCTACAGCATTTTGTGTACCTGTGAGCCCTAGCTCTGTTCCTATTTGTTTGTTCCTGTTTCCTGAAGCCCCGGCTTGACCTGACCTGCTTGATATTCACCTGCACCGACCCCTGGCTACCCACGACCATTCTCCTGCCTTACCCCTTGTACCTCCACTTCCCGCCTGATTACGAACTCTGTTTGGACCTGACTATTCTTCTGCCTACTCCTTTGTACCGCACCACCCGCCAGTTGCTGACCCAGCCTGAACCACCTTCCTTCATATCTGCACGAGCTGCTCTGGGATTTCTCACACCATCATCAGAGACCATCCAGCCCTTGTGCCATCCTGCACTCTAGGACCTCCTGTCTGCTCTACCAGGGGTCCCAGAATCAGGTGCGCAAGAGTGGTTGTCCCCTGCATAAGACAGACTCCCCCACCAGGTGCGTGACAGAAACGGACAGCCAAGACCGAGTCTGCGCAGGGAACCCACTCCCCTATGGACGATCTGTGTGCTCACTTTCTGGTCTCACACAAGCAGTAAAGAACCTGCAAGAGGGCTATACCCGGTTGGAACAGCGGGTACAGGAACTCGCAGCACCTGTAGCCCCAGGGGCTGGTCAGTCCTCAGCCCGCACCATCGTGGCTCTGCCCTCGGAACCCAAGGTCCCCCTACCAGACAAGTTTGCTGGGGACCGCTGCAAGTTCTGGGCCTTTTGGAACTCCTGTGAGCTCTACTTTGGCCTCCAACCACGCACCTTCTCTCTCAAGCCCACCAAGGTAGGGCTTGTCATTTTCCTACTCCAGGATGAACCCCAGTCATGGGCTCAAAAATGGTTGTTCCCTGCATTATATGGACTCCACCACCAGGTGCATGACAGAGGGTCAAAGGAGCCATCCGGTCTTCACCAGCGCCACTGGAGATGTGGATGCTGCGCTGCAATGCAGCAACCAGGTTGTTGCTCTCTAGCATACCTGTGTGGGCACAGTGCAGGCAGATAGCCTGTTGGAAGGCCACTGGGTACACGCAGACTATACTGAGAGACACACACACTGCAACAGGAAATCAAGGAATCCACAGACAGAAACCAAAGGGAATATAACTGCACAGCCAGAGAAAACACTGAGAACAAAGACATGATAAGCCAACACACAGAATAAGGGAATACTCGGGAAACAGCAAACGCCAGAAGAACAGAAGGGTGCAGCTTCAGCATGGAGACACGTTGCTCTAACACTAAGCCACAGGTGCAAAGGATATATAGTACCTAGATTCAAAGAGGATAGGCAGCAATCCGACCAGCTTGAACAGGAGGTAAAAACCCTGTGTCAGGTCAATGTACACGGAATGGTAACACTGGCCAACTGTGTGAAAGTGATCCCTTCCTGGCCGACTGGGTGAAAGTGATCCCTCACTGGCCAACTGGGTGAATGTGATTCCTTCCTGGCCAGCTATGTCAAAGTGATCCCTCTCTTGCCAACTGTATCAGAGTGATCCCCCGCTGGCCAACTGTGTGAAAGTGATCCCTCACTAGCTAACTGTATAAAAGCGATTGCTCCATGGTCAACTATGTCAAAGTGATCCCTGTCTTGCCAGCTGTGTTAGAGTGATCCCTCCCTGGCCAACTGTGTCAAAGTGATCCCTGCCTGGCCAACTGTGTGAAAGTGATCCCTCCCTGGCCAAATTTATGAAAGTGATTCCTCCCTGGTCAACTATGTCAAAGTGATCCCTCTCTTGCCAACTGTGTCAGAGTGACCCCTCCTTGGCCAACGTGATCCTTCACTGGCTAACTGTGTGAAATTGATATATCCCTGGCCAACTGTGTGAAAGTAATCCCTCCCTGGCCAACTGTGTGAAAGTAACCCCTCCCTGGCCAACTGTGTGAAAGTGATCCCTCACTGCCCAACTGTGTGAAAGCGATCCCTCACTGGCTAACTGTGTGAAAGTGATCTCTCACTGGCCAACTGTGTGAAAGTAACCCCTCCCTTGCCAACTGTATAAATGTGATTTATCTCTGGTCAACTATGTCAAATTGATCTATCCCTGCTCAACTGTGTGAAAGTAACCCCTCTCTGGCCAAATATGTGAAAGCGATCCCTCACTGGCTAACTGTGTGAAAGTGATCCCTCACTGGCCAATTATGTCAGAGTGACCCCTCCCTGGCCAACTGTATAAAAGTGATTTCTCTCTGGTCAACTATCTCAAATTGATCCCTCCCTGACCAACTGTGTGAAAGTAACCCCTCCCTGGCCAACTGTTTGAAAGTGATCCCTCACTGGCCAACTGTATAAACGTGATTTCTCTCTGGTCAATTATGTCAAAGTGATCCCTCCCTGGCCAACTGTGTGAAAGTAACCCCATCCTGGCCTACTGGGTGAAAGTGATTCCTCCCTGGTCAACTATGTCAAAGTGATCCCTCTCTTGCCAACTGTGTCAGAGTGACCCCTCCTTGGCCAACGTGATCCTTCACTGGCTAACTGTGTGAAATTGATATATCCCTGGCCAACTGTGTGAAAGTTATCCCTCACTGGCCAACTTTATGAAAGTAATTCCTCCCTGGTCAACTATGTCAAAGTGATCCCTATATTATCAACTATGTCAGAATGATCCCTCTCTTTTCAACTGTGTCAGAGTGACCCCTCCCCGGCCAACTGTGTGAAAGGGATCCCTCACTGGCCAACTGTATAAAAGTGATTCCTCTCTGGTCAACTGTGTCAAAGTGAACCCTCCTTGGCCAACTGTGTGAAAGTAATCCCTCACTTTCCAACTGTGTTAAAGTGATCCCTCTCTTGCCAGCTGTGTCAAAGTGATCCCTCCGCCGCCAACTGTGTGACAGTGATCCCTCACTGGCCAACTGTATGAAAGTGATCCTTCTCCGGCTAACTGTATCAAATTGATTCCTCTCTGGTCAACAATGTCAAAGTGATCCCTCTCTTGCCAACTGTGCCAGAGTAATCTCTCCCTGACCAACTGTGTCAGAGTAATCTCTATCTGGCCAACTGTGTCAGAGTAATCTCTCCCTGACCAACTGTGTCAGAGTAATCTCTCCCTGACCAACTGTGTCAGAGTAATCTCTCCCTGGCCAACTGTGTCAGAGTAATCTCTATCTGGCCAACTGCGTGACACAATTGGCCAAAGAGGAATCACTTTTACACAGTTTGCCAAGGAGAGATTACTCTGACACAGTTGGCAAGAGAGGAATCACTTTCAAAGAGATCCCTTTCTGGCCAGTTCTTGCTATATAAAAAATGTATCTTCAAAAGGTATTATAACATACTTTATTGGGCATATAAACAAGGAAAGGGAGGGAGGCGCACCTAAGTGTAGTATTAAAAAGTTTATTCAATGCATAAACAAATGCACACTTACAAAAGGATGTAGATAAAAAGCATGTCCATCCATGTGGCAGTCAAACGGGCTCTATCCGCGTTGTGGATGATGGTGATGATCCGCAAGAGGTGTAAAGGGTCCGGAGCAGAGTCTGGGGGATCGCCCGTGATCAGCGGTGTCTCCTCAGTCTGAAACCCCTCAGGAACAGGAAACAGGGCTACGCGCTCGGAGCAACACAGCTCCTTCTAGTGGCCTGGATACACACTGACAGTGTGTCTGTTATAAAGGGATGGACAGGGAGCTGGAAATGCCCAGCATTGATAATAGCAATAATGCACATATTCAATACAAAAATCAATGATCAAAATATCTTGGTCTAATAGTTATAAAAGAGATGAATGGATAAAAAAAAAAGGATGAGTGGGTGATAAAAAAAGATGAATGGATGAAAAAAAAAAAGGATGAGTGGATGGTAAAAAAAGATGAATGTATGAAAAAAAAAAAAAGATGAATGGATGAAAAAAAAAAAAAATATATATAATAATAAACTAATAATGATAAGGAAAATAAGAATAAAAATGAAAATAAGAATACGCAAAGAATTATGATGATAATAAATACCAGTCTCTATAGTAGAACGTGTGTCTCTATATCTTCGTTCATACCTCCAGGGGTGAGAGCATTAAGGGAAAAAATGCAAAAGGTTTCTTGTTGGCATAAACGCTTGTAGCGTTCTGCGGGTGAGAAGGTTTTGGGAATGGCTTCTATTACCCATACTTGGAGCTTGAATGATGTTCTTGAGAATGTCTAGGGACACTGCGTTTATCTCCATCCTTTTCGATGGAGCGGCGGTGCTCGCCGAAACGTTGGCGAAGGGTGCGGATGGTTCTGCCCACATATAACAACCCACAAGGGCAGGTCAGGCAGTGTATTACATATTCGCTAGAACAATTATGAACATTTTTTAGATGGTATGTTTTACCTTTAGTAGTGAATGTTTTTTGGCTGTGTTCAACAAACGGACAAGTTAGACACAGTGCTTTATGGCATCGGAACATACCAATGAGGGGAATCATTGGAATGTGATTGATGTGCTTTCTGGGAGGTTTCCTTATCTTGCTCGGGGCAATTTTGCTTTTCATGTTTTTGGCTTTACAATAAGAAACGAGAGGTTTTGGGGGAAGAGAGGTTTTGAGAAAGGGGTCTTCCATCAATATGGACCAATGTTGTGTAAGTATCCTCTCCATATATCGATATTTGTCATGAAATTGTGTAGTGAAGCGTAATGGTCGTGGCTCATTTTCATTTTTGACAGTTTTTTTATCCATTCATCTCTTTTATAACTATTAGACCAAGATATTTTGATCATTGATTTTTGTATTGAATATGTGCATTATTGCTATTATCAAAGCTGGGCATTTCCAGCTCCCTGTCCATCCCTTTATAACAGACACACTGTCAGTGTATATACAGGCCACTAGAAGGAGCTGTGTTGCTCCGAGCGCGTAGCCCTGTTTCCTGTTCCTGAGTCACGGGTCACCACTGCTGATGCTACTTCCGGGTTTCAGACTAAAGAGACACCGCTAATCACGGGCGATCCTCCGGACTCTGCTCCGGACCCTTTACACTTCTTGCGGACCATCACCATCATCCACGACGTGGATAGAGCCTGTTTGACTGCCACATGGATGGACATGCTTTTTATCGACATCTTTTTGTAAGTGTGCATTTGTTTATGCATTGAATAAACTTTTTAATACTACACTTAGGTGCGCCTCCCTCCCTTTCCTTGTTTATATGCTACAGAGCTTTGGACGCACTCTGGGGACGGCTGCTACCTTTATCTTCATCATCTTCACTTACTCATCTGATCACCCAGGAGCACCATAGACGATGTAAGTGGTTTTACCCCCCACAACAGCGCCAGAGAACTACTTTACCTTTATTGGGCATATAGTGCCAATATGGAGCAAGGTTCTGTAGAAAGGGATACACAGCTCCAGGTCCGGAAGTATACCTGATATAAAACCACGGTGCCTGCCACGGCTCGCCACCGCTCACTTAGATACACCACAAGACAGATAGACGGCACTCCATGGATATTTTTTTGCTTGCAGTTTATTTCAGTATGGCATGTACAGGTACAGGTGGATACAGGTAGACGCGTTTCACTCGGTGTCTCCGAGCTTAGTCATGACACCGAGTGAAACGCGTCTACCTGTATCCACCTGTACCTGTACATGCCATACTGAAATAAACTGCAAGCAAAAAAATATCCATGGAGTGCCGCCAATCTGTCTTGTGGTGTAGCCAATATGGAGCAGACAGACAGAGCCAATCTGTTCTTCACCAATATTGCTTGCCCCTGGACAGGAAACTGTCGCTAGCCATGTGTACTATTGTGGTAACCACAATGGTGCCTCAGGGAGACCAATGTTCCTGTACAAGAGGAGAATTTTGTCAGAGATCAATGCTACATCCAAAATTCTATTTACAACCAGAAGAAAGCGACAAACTAGCTGTGAAATTGTTTCAGCAGATGCATAGCCTTTAGCACATTCCAATGAGCTGAGCTGTGACTCTGACAAAGTTATAATAAGCCTTAAATCAAAACTGCAACTGAATCAGCTAGCAAGTGAATGGGAGCTGGAAAGTGAAAGGCAGAAAAATGATGGACAAAGCACAATAACGCAGTAACCACAGGAACTCATAGTTCCCCTATTTGTCTTCTTACAATTGTATCTCTGGTTTATTGCTCCAAATAACCAACTGGAACATGCAAGGTTCTCAGGCATCAATGCTACAAAGTATGCACTCCATACCTGAGGGAGTGCGGCACTTCCTCCTCAGCATCAGAGGTGAGGAAAAGCACAATATACCAATACACAACATTGGGGGAGTTGCCCTTTTTTAACTTTAATCCATAAAGAATAGCAAATGTATGTGGACCCTCTTTCCCCACATGATTAATTTCGGGGATTTCCAGTGAAGGGTACTATAGGCACTGCAACACAATGCACATCACACCAGAATCCTGGCATGAACATAGGGACATAGACAAAAATTCATTTCTATCCACACTAAGCTGCATTAACGCTACAGCATACAAAGACAATTTAGACAATTGTGCACTTCTAAAAAGTTTGCTGGAGGCCCTTCTCTGTTTCAGCATGTCTGTGCCTTATTCTTCTTACATTTAATGAAAAAAATGGCTGATGCTTGGCAAAGAAACAAATTGCATAGAAAGAAAAAACTTTATTAAACATGGGAATAATAGTAGTCATAAATGACAGACGATCTAGCACATTAGAACTATTGGGCAATAAAGTGGCTTAGTCATCACTTCTGCACCGGAGCACAGGGTTATTGGTTTGACTTCCAGCCAAGACCCGATCTGAATGGAGTTTGCATGTTCTTCCTGTTCTTGTGGGGGTTTCCTCCGGTACTCCGATTTCCGTCCACACTCCAAAGTCATGCTGGTAGGTTAATTGGCTCCTGTCTAAATCGGCCCTAATATGTGTGTGTATGGAAGCATATGAGATAAGGACCTTAGACTGTAAGCTCCTTAAGGGCAGGGACTGGTGGGAATGTACAGTATGTAAAGCAAAGAATTGTCAGTGCTATATTATTATTATTTCAGGTACTTATATAGCACTGTCAATTTATGCAGCGCTTTGCATATACATTGTACATTCACATCAGCCCCTACCCTCAAGGAGCTTACAATCTAGGATCCCTAGCTCACATTCATACACATACTAGGGTCAATTTAGAGAGGATCTAATTTATCTACCAGCATGTCTTTGGAGTGTGGGAGGAAAGCGGAGTACCTGGAGGAAAGCCACGCAGGCACAGGGAGAACATGCAAAATCCAGGCAGGTAGTGTCGTGGTTGGGATTCAAACCAGTGACCCTTTTGCTGCCAGGTGAAAGTGCTATCCACTACACCACTGTGCCATCCATATAAATAGCTGTAATGAATAAATATATTTTTCACCTTATATAGTTAACATGACTTTTAGCAGCAACTTTGAAAAACATGTTAATGGTAATTTTTATATGGCTAGGCTCAGGGGTTGGTGAAAAAGCGCTAGAGGGTCTTAATTTAGTTTTTAATATCGTTTCAGTTTTCTACTTTTATCTCACTGATTCATGAAATTATTTGTTAAGTGACTAAACATTTAGGAAGATTAAGGATTAAAGATTAAACCTTTAGAACAACGGGAATATCAGAACCATGAATAGCAATTGCAGGACCACTGAGAACAATTTCAGGACCACGGATAGCAGCACGGGGTGAGACAATAGTGAATGACGTTAAAAAAACACACTTTTATTCAGGAGAAATCTTCTCCTGTTCAATTATTTTAAAAATGCAATAATGATTATTTTGTCATTATATTTCTTTTCTTTTTTTTTCATTGAAATTTTATTGGAAATCTTACAAAAAGGTATACATAATAGAGGTATCCACACAAAGGGGGAGCTAAATATTCAGTAGCAGGAAGTAATAATATTACACGCCAGCAGAGCAACAGTATGGTTTGCCAGCAAAAACAGAAACATAGGCAATATTTTTTATTATTATTTCATTTCAGTATGTGTACAGTAAGTATGCAATTTTTAGGTTGGCGATTCATCTAGTAATTTGTTAAGTTTCTAAAAATCACATGTAGGACAATGACAGAAGATTCAGGATAAGGGATTAAATATTTGGAACAATAGATGGGAATTTTGAGACTGTGGATAGCAATTTCAGGACCATGGATGGCAATCCCAATATCGTATGTGGCAATTTCAGGACCATGGATAGCAATTGCAGGACCATGGATAGCAATTGCAGGACCATGGATAGCAATTGCAGGACCATAAATAGCAATTGCAGGACCATAAATAGCAATTTCAGGACCATGGATAGCAATTTCCAGACTATGGATAGCAGTACGGAGTGAGACAACAGTGAATGAAGTACTTCACTTTTATTAAAGGGGTTGTAAAGTCTCTAGATTTTTCACCTTAATGCATTCTATGCATTAAGGTGAAACAACTTTTGTTGTGCAGCAGCCCCCCAGAGCCCCCATTTTTCTTACCTGAACCATGAACCTGAATCATTCCAGCGACGGGAATGAGCCTAGCAGCTCTAGCCGCTATCTCTGGTCCTCACTGGATAAATTGATACCAGCAGGAGCCAATGGCTCATGCTGCTGTCAAACAAATCCAGTGACACGGGAGCCGGGGGGCGGGGCTGAGTCCTGCTGCTTGTGTCAAAGGAGGCAGCAGCAGGACTCAGGAGTGCACCCGCACAAGTGCCCCCATGGAAAGCAGCTCTCCATGGGGGCACTCGAGAAGAGGGGGAGCCAGGAGCGCCGGAAAGGGACTCCAGAAGAGGAGGTTTGGGGCTGCTCTCTGGAAAACCCTTGCTCAGAACAGGTAAGTATAACATGTTTGTTTGTTTTTTTTGGTTTTTTTTTAAAGATGAACCTTTAGTATCACTTTCAGGGTGAATCCTCTCCTGTTCAATCAGTAAGAATTACAATAAACTCCATTGAAGACTCTTTTCATTTTCTGTTTTGGTGGATAATGACTCATGTTTTGCAAATCCTTCCTCCTTTGTGAGCGTTGCAATAAATGAAGACTGGAAAGAGGAAAGGAAGCATCAGGTATCACAAAACATAGGCTGCTCACACATACAAGACATCATGGCCCTTGCATATTGCGAATAGCAAATATGGTACAGCAAAAAGTGAATGCTCCAGTCCATGTGCGGCATTGATGAGCACTGATAGGTGGCACTGATGGGCACTGATAAGCAGCATTGATGGACACTGATAGGCGGCACTGATGGGTAGCACTGATAAGCAGCACTGATGGGCAGAATTGATAGGCAGCATTATTGAGCATTGGTAGGTGGCATTGGTGTGCACTGGTGTGCACTGAGAGGTGCACTGATAGGCAGCACTGATGAGCACAAATAGGCGGTACTGACAGGCATTGATGAGCAATGATAGGCGCAATGATGGGAAGCACTGATAGGCTTCACTGATGGGCACTGATAGGTGGCATTGATGAGCACTGCTAGGTGGCACTAATAGGCAGCACCAATGGGATAGGTGGTACTGATAGGCAGCATTGATAGGCGGCATTGATGAGCACTATTAGGCGGCACTAATGGGCACTGACAGGGGGCACTGATGGGGCTGCACTAATGATCAGTACCCTGATTATCAGTGTAAACAATGTACTGACAGGCTTGCTGGTTAATGGTTTTCCTGTCCTCACACGGACACAGCATGGGAGGAAAGGACTGCTGATAACCGGCAAGTCTGTTTACATGTCATCAGCTGATCACATGGTAAAGGGCTGCTGTGATTGGCCCTTTACCGTGATCAGCTTTGTCCAAAGGACAGAAGTCACAGAGCATGCTGGATATGCACCCCAGGGGGCACATGGAAGGCAGGGTTCTGGGACGATGTCCATAGATACCCTCCCAGAATGGGAAGCTCAGGTATTGGATGGAAGGGAATACATTAGGGGGCCCTCCACGGTTTCAAGCACCAGGGCCCTGAAGGTTCTAGTTACACCTCTAGTGCAAAGCCTTGTACAGAAAATGATGGACTAATGGTTCTTAGTAATTTTTATAGTCTTAAAAGTTAAAGGGCAACTTTACAAAAATGCGAGTTGTGTTTTATTTAGTAAACATGGATGGGTAGTGGATTTTAAAGTATAAGTAAACTCTAACAAGTAATCTTTCTAATGTGCTCACTTTTTTTAGGGTTTCACCACATCCAAAGCCTGGCAAGCTACAATATTTAGAGACGCCAGCCGGGGGAAACGGACGTCCCTTGGCTTTCTCGGATTACCTGCACAGGAGATTCCCCATAATCATCTACCGGCACACAACACAGGTCCTGACTTCAGGAACAACTTGTACCTATGAAATACTATCTCTACACCCTGCAGTCTATGCCTCGGTTGGTACTGCCTAGGGGGTGAAGAGTGAGGCACTACTGGGCTAGTTTATTTCCCAAATAGATGTTATCTGGAAGACACTATTTTACATTAGTATATGCAAGGCCACCTGTGTGCCCCCACATGTAACGAATGAGCCAGCTTTGGAGGTTGCCCTGACTTGGGGAGTCTCTGTGGCCCGGGTCGGGCGTCAGGCGCAGTTTTCACTTTGCACACAAGCAAATAATCCCTGTGATGAGTATTCCGGATATCCGTGTGGTCCATCTCTACATGTCATCTGTGTGAGCAGTTGGATTGTGTGAAATAGCCCTACAACTGGAGGCCCAGTGGATATCAGGGGTTGGTTTACTAATGTTGGAGAGTGCAAAAATTGGTGCCACTGTGCATGTTAGCCAATCAGCTTCTAACCTCAGCTTGTCCAATCAAGCTTTGACAATAAAACCTTAAAGCTGATTTGTTTCTGTGTGGAGCTGCACCAAATTTTGCACTTTCAATCTTTAGTAAATCAACCCCTAAGTGTCTTCTTTGCTGGTTACTTACCAGCTGTCACATACCTGGTGGTGTAGTCTGATGTGCAGGGGACAACCTCTCTTACTATCCCAACTCGCGGACCCCTGGAAGTGGGAACAGGGAGTTCATGAGTACAGGGTGGCACAAGGGCTTGACAAGGTGGCTAGTGTCGGTGCAAGAGTCTTGCTGCAGGTGTGGTGTAGGTCACCGTTGGGCACTGGATGTCACCGGCAGAGGGTCTGAAAGCCCGTGCAGTAGGCAGGGGGTTGGTCAGAGGCAGGCCGGGTTTGTCAGGAGGCTGGCGGTGCAGTACCGAAGGAGCAGGCCAAGAGTAGTCGGGGACACATGCAGGGTTGTCAGGAGGCGGGCAGCAAGGTACAGAGCAGCAGGCAGAGTGTAGTGGGGGGTCACAAGCCGGGGTTGGTGCAGGCAGATAGTTGGTAAGTCGCAGACAAGCTGTGTCACAGGAAACAGGAAATCAGATAAACAGGTTGCTCAAGAACACAGTTACACTGTAGACAGGACAGCACTGGTTGCAGGGTGCTGCTGGCTCAAATAGGCTGTTTGGCACCATTGACGGCACACACGCACAGTCCTTGGGGCGACAGTTCTTTCCTGACACCAGCTTCTGGTAAGCACATAATATTTATGATTAAGGATCTTTTCACGGAATTTTGATTGCTGGCATCAGTCACCTTATGTGTCTCTTGGCACTCTTTATCAACACTATATTGGCACCAGGATTTATATGTTGAATTTCTTGTGCCTATACCTTTTGGACACAGTTTCAGTGCCTCTATTGTAGTATGGACTTTGGACTTATAAATAGAGTTGAGCGAACCCGAACTGTAAAGTTCGGGTCCGTACCGAACTTTGGGGTGTCCTTGACCAGGACCCGAACCCGGACATTTGAAAAAAGTTTGGGTTCAGGTTCTGGGTTCGGGTATTTGATCCCGCCTGTTGAATAGCTGCAGGGCAGACAATCAACAAGCATTTCACTGGTTTGCCCTTAGAAGCCATCACAGCCATGCCTTCTAATGGCATGGCTGTGATTGGCCAGTGCATCATGTGACCCAACCTCTTTATAAGCTGGAGTCACGTAGTGCTGCATGTCACATGCTCTCAGGATAGTGTAGGGAGAGGATGCTGCCGGCGCTGTGAGGGACAGATTGCAGATATAATAACATCTCATCCTGCATTACAGAATGATCTGATTGTGGTCTACTGCTTAGAGGGACAGATTATTGTTCTATAATCATCGCCTACTCTTATAGGGTCAGATTCCTTTACAGTCATTTTTGTGCCGAAAAGTTTGGGTCCCCATTGACTTCAATGGGGTTCAGGGTTCGGGGTCAAGTTCGAATCAAGTTCGGTACCGAGCCCGAACTTTTTTGCGAAGTTCGGCCGAACCCACCGAACCCGAACATCCAGGTGTTTGCTCAACTCTACTCATAAACAATATGATTATACTTATGCACTAAATCACTTTACATTTCCTGTTTACATCATAGTTATGTGTTACAATTTCTTTACTTAATATTTAATTTATACAAATACTTATCACATTCTGCTGGGTAACCATACCTGGTAAGTTGTACAATATTTTGTATAATTTAAGCGCTGCATGTTTTGTTTAATTTTCCTTACAATATTTAAATTTTTTTTTAATTACTCTATTCTTAAAAATAATTACACTGCATCCAAAAATCAATAAATGCAATTAAAAAATAAAGGTGTTGCCTTCAAATCCCAAACCAATCAAATATTACGAAAGCTCTTCATATAAAATATCATATAAATCAATGAATTAATCCACCATGACGATCAAACTAATGTGCCTCTCTCAGTAAATAAGTGTAAACATACTTTAAAAAAATAGCTTAAAAATACACAATCCAAGGAAGTGTTCAAGCACCACCCACGTTAAATGAAACAATACAATCAAACATGCCACCACCTATAGGAAAGCAGCTCACCCTTTTATTTGACCCCCATATCAGGAAGGCCAAAGAGCACTTTAAGATAAAGCCTTGCTCCACTCTCAAATGAAACAATTTCCTTAGATAGCCATCCCAAAGAAAGTAAACCCAGGGGAATAAGATGGATTTATGTGAAATTACTGCTTAAAAATGTTATTAAAGATTAAGAATGAAAACATACACTCACATATTCCCAGTGAAAATTATCACCAACACCAATGATATGCCTAAAGGCATAAAGATGAGGTGGGTCCTTCAATGTCCCTAGACGTGGTGACGTCAATAAAACTTCCTTAGGGGCTGCATGTTTTGTTGGCTCTATGGTCGCTAGCCCTCTTGCTCTAAGTATATTAGCTTAAAACAAAAGGAAGCAATTGTAACATGGAAAAAATAGCTGCTCCGTCCCTATTGAACTACTGGAAAAGGCATCTCCCTTGCAGCAATAGAAATCACACAAATTGAAATGTATTTTTATAAAAAAAGAAAAATCTTTATTGTACAATGAATTTAAAACAGCTGGTCTATACAATTCATGTCCTAATCTGTAAACATCCCCTGCTAACCTCAAAGGGAGCAGAGATATAACTTCTTATAAGAAATAATTGCATATCCACTAACATTAACTAACGCGTTTCAACTATACAAAATCTTCTTCAGGGGATAAAAGAGTGAAAAGCAATCAGATATGGACTTGACCAGATGTCCAGACCAACAGAGATAGCCAGTAATGCATGCTGTTCAGGTCCCAGCCAGCAATGGGCTCCAAGTCCCACAGGGGATCAGTGACCATCAGAGGAATTGAGAACAGAATGAAAAAGCAAGAAATAGTTGGGACTTTAATGGTGAAACGCGTTGGGATGGATTCAGCACCCTCTACCTGCCTATGCTCCTACCTCACATCACTGTATTACCTCCTTGGTTTTTACATATGTAGACATCTGATGCAGGGGGAGGATGGGCTCAGAGGAACGGGGAATATATGGTCTATATATTCTGTTTTAGTCTACTGACCTATTTTGGCATAAAGACATTTTAACATGTATCAAATAAAACTTTTTTTAATCACCTATTTGGTTTGATATGTTTTTCAGAGGGGGTTTGATCAGCACCGTTAAAGTCTCAACTGTTTCTTGCTCTTTCATTCTGTTCTCAATATCTTTTATAGGGATGTGGTGCTGATAAGGTTCGGCTATTTTTGTCTCATTACTTAACCATCAGAGAAAGGCAACCAGAGCAGGCTCCACCATAATGATCATGTCTGATTCAAAAAATAGATGACCGTGTAAAAAAGGAAACTAGATGGTCTAAGAAAGAGATAGGGGAAAAAGGATAACCCCTTTGTAAGCCATCTATGGCATGGACTGTCTGCCTAAAATGAGTATATTAGCTTATACAGCGTGTCATCCTGGTATCCCAAAAAAGAAAAAGAAAGTTGAAAGGAAAAATAAAAACCAACTGATCGGTGAATCTAAACCCAAAGAGAAGGCTTGCCTGGGCAGATGAAGGAACTGTTGCCATTCGGTATTGAGCACATGCCAGTGTTCAGTTTTATCAATACATTTTCAAAATGTCTCTCCTTAAATCCTTCCTTGTGATTAGAAGAAACGGAATTCATCATTTGCTGTGAATGTTTTAGCTGAATCCTCGTAACGCTTTGGTCTCCAATGGCCAAATGTTTCCCCAGTCTGGCATTGTGCCTGGCATTCCACTTCAGTTATACATCAAATTAAGCCTTGTTCTCGGAGAAATAGAAGCAGACAATTATGTATTTAGCAGAATGATTAGGCACTATATTACAATTAAAATATTACCCAGCTATCCTCTTACAGATCCATAAAACGTGTTTATCGTCCCCCATTTGTCTTGGCTAACATGACACTGTTACATCGTAGTGATAGATAGATTCTTGGAAAGGAAAAGACACATTACGGCAGAAAGGGGACAGCCAAGTGTAGAGCGCTTGAGGACAATCTAAAATTGTCAATTCTGCGGCATGAACTTTTCATGCTATACGAATGTTTAATTACATAAAGTGAAACTCCAGTTTGGGTGACAAAGTTCAAAAAGAAAAAAGAGGTTTAAACGTGGATTCTTTTTTCCTTTTTGTTCTGTATGTAGTCATTACGGTGCACACTGAGCTCACCTTGATGCCCGTGGCTAACATGAAGTAGGCAGAATGGTGCTGGGCTTCATTCAGCCAGGAAGAGGAACAGCACCTTAAGCTGGATTGGCAAATCTATGGGCGACAACACCACACACTGAGTGAGAATAGGCAGAAATAGCTACTTTTTTGTTTTCAGGGACTACCGGAGGAGCCACATTTACTTAACATGCCCACACTAGAATTGGGTTTTAGTATGGTGAGATATATCATTCTAGATCAAGAAAACTTACATTTGCATTCACTTTATGGAAAGCCATATGAATTAAAGGGCTTAAAGCCCAACTCCAGTCTGAGAGAACACGTGTATAATATCAAAAAGGGCATTAGGACTCACAGCGTGTCGTTACATTTTAGGAGAGTCCATAATAGGAACCCTGAGTCCCTCAAGTTTTGGGGAGTAGAACATGTGGTAAAACACTGGAGGGGCGGGAATTACATCCGCCAGTTGAGCCGAAGGGAATCCTTTTGGATACACCAGACCTCGGTTATGACACCAAAAGGGTTAAATGTGGAATTTGACTTAAATTGCTTTATATCAGATCGTTGAGTATTTTATGATGTGCCTCTATTTTAATGAATACATTTTTGTATTGTAGTATTTTGTATTTTATGTATGATGTAAGAAGACAGCTATGGCCGCGGGAATATTTAAAGAAATTTTTAAAAATGTTGTTTTCTGTGATTCCACTTGAGAAGCACTTTTATTATATTCCTCATTGGGGATATCCCTTCGTTTTAGTTGGTTTTTCCAGCAGGGGGAGGGTTAAAGTCAGGTTTATGGTGATTGGAAGCAATCATCATGTGACCAATTATCATGTGACCAATTATCATGTGACCAGATAGCTATTATATAAGCGGGTTCTAGTTGCCACTTCCGCATCCGCTGACGAAGTTCCGGGAGGTGGAACGCAACGCATCCGGAAGTAGGAAGTGGCTGTACCCGCGATCATTGCTGTCTTCTGAACGTTTCAACGTTCGTGTCCTTACGAAAGATCGTTTTTTATTGTAATGCGGTGAACTATGCACTGGGTCACAGTGCTTCACTTTACATGAGGGGATTGTGAACCCAAGACTGAGAGTGGTCTGCACCTGATAAAGAGATTAGACTGATGGTGATCGCCATATTGTCTTTTGGACACCCTGGAATGGAGAGTTTCTGCTGGTGTCGGCTCCTGTAATAAGAGCCAACTTTTGGAGGTGAGCTGCTAGCATATTTGGTGAAGGTGATTCACACTGGAACACTGGATATCTCTGCTTTTTGCATGGACACATTGACACAGGGTGTCTCATATTAAGACTTTTTTGATCCTTAGCGCTGCACTCATCGTACTATCTTTATGCCTTTTGTAGGATTTGTTTGAATTTACCTATAAGTGTTCAGCTGCTACGTTAAATATTTTCCAGGAGCGCTGGTTGATTTTGCTAAATTGTACCAACTCCAGGAAAGCCCCCCTTGCATTGGGCCCCTCTACCCTGCCCCTTCCCCCTCCCCCACAGGTGCCATAATCTTTAAAGGCATGCCAGATAGGTAGATGTGCCAGTCAATGTCCCTGTATATGTGATGACACAGAAGCCCCACTTATAGGATAGGACACTATTGGAGATTGGGGGCAATATGAGGGTTAGAGGCTCTACAGTACACTTGGAGGGGGGGCTGGGTGCACTGTAGGAGCACTGTGGTCCATTATGAAAGGTTGGGGGGCAGTATAAGAGATGGTAGGCACTGCGGAAGGTTAGGGGATCCGCAGCTGACTGGAGGCCCAGTAGAAGGTTGGTCAAGGCCTGGCAGTGGGCCACAGCCTAGTATTTGAAAAACCACTGCTCTTGGCAGTTTTAATTACTCAACTCTTGAATAAAAGGCAGTATAGTTCTTTGATGTATTTTCTGTACCTTAGTTGTAGAACTTTGGGAAATGGGTGGAATGCCCAAAGCCATAGTACACAATTGTCTGGCCAACAGTGAAGTAAAATCCAAAAGTGTTTGCATTTTCACAGGAATAGGATATATAGAGAAAAATCGTTTACTGGTGTAAGTTGTTCCCGTGACAGGAAGAGGCTTTATCCATTCCCTACTGTGTTCAAACAAACTAAAAAAAAAAGTAAAAGTTTTGGTTGTGGATTTATTTTAAAGTGGTAGTAAACCCTCCTATCATTTCAGCCAAGGAAGCTGCCATCTTGGCCTCTGTTTAATCTACAACTGCCATGATGCTGCACATGTGATCAACTATGACACCAGCCATTGGATGGTTTGACAGTTTGGTTTAGAGCACAACCAATGGGAGTGTTACATTTCCGCCACGTGCCGGAAATGGAACTGGTTTTTAAACTGTTAAATGGATGGGTTTACTACCGCTTTAAAGAGATTGCTTGTAAACATTATGCAACATAAAAATATCAATTAGTGTTAGATGTTGCATGAAAAACTGTAAGCAAAGGGTTTACAATTACATTTATCTCAGAAGCTTTGGTAAAAAAAAAACATTCTTGGGTTCAATGTTCAGCGGGAGCTTATCTTTACAAGACTCCAACATTAATAACAATGAAGCCAATTATCATTAGAATACTGTGAGGGCAGTCCCCTTCAGAAGAACCATCTAGACCTCTGACGTGAGCCGGCTGTGACATCTGAGCACAACATTCTCCCCGCGAGACCTTTTCTTCCTTCCCATCAAACGCTCTGACTAATGAAAACACATTTTGTCTATTTATGTGGCATCATGCTATTCTTAAACCATTTAGAGTCCTCCGTTTTGAAATCAGCTCTTCTAAATTGTTTTCCAGAGGAATGATTGCTTTGCTCCCTCTCTGGAATCCCTATTTCAGCAGATTTAGAGGCTGAAGCTGATTGCTCCTCAATTTAGTTTTGCCGCTTGGCTCCGTCAGACACCATCGGAGAAGTGGCTGACACTTCACTACCCTAAATGGTGCTCATCAGCCAGAACAATCATTTATTCTCCAATTCGGGGATTTATGGCCGGTCTTAGTCTAACCTTTCCAATACGGCCAAAAAATAAATAAATATTTTCAAGCAGGGGTGATGGCTACTGCCTACCTCCAAAAACCTTTTATTTTTCTCTGTAGTCATTGGCTTTATCAACATTGCCCAGGATATACAACACCTACTTTGTGAGATTGCAAGTCTTAGAATACTCAAAACATAAGCTGATATTATGGATGAGGGTCGGGTTCACCACGACCATGGGTTTGTGGCAAATCTGTTTGTAGCACAATCCTAGATAGGAGCTACATTAGATACATTTAGCTCTGACCCACTGTTTTCTAATTTATTCAAATATATTCTAATATTAAAATGTAGTTTTGGCTCACTGTAATTAGTGTGGCTGTGTTTGATTTGTCTGGTCTGTTCTGTGTTTCAGTGGCTGCAGGATTGACTGCTTTTCCCCTGTTTGTCCAAAAATTTTCTGGAAGTTAGTGGCCTGGGAGAGTCTAATCAGCAGCTGACTATCTATATAGCCCTGGCCAATCCCTGGGGATAGGTGCCCAGATGGTGGCTGGGGGTTTGTATAAATACTCTGAGACTGAGAGTAGAGGGGTCTTTTTTCCTGAGGAGAAGATTTCAGTCTAGGGGGGGGGGGGCTGATTGCCCCCTAGGCAGTTCTGCCATATGCTTGTGAGTTATGGAGGCCTCAATGGAGATAGCTGGAGGCCGACTTTGCTGAGCGTTTGCTGAAGCTGAGGGGCTGTTGTCTGAGGATCTAGTATTTCACGGGTTTCAAGTGTCTGTAAGATATTGGAAAGAAGCAACCAATAATCCAAGGATATTAGTAAGTACAGACTGGTATGAGAGATCCTAGGAGTTCTGTTGCTATCCCTCTTATGCTAGAGTCAGAGTGTTTAAAGCGGAGTTCCACCCAGGTAAAAGTCAGCAGCTACAAAAAGTGTAGCTGCTGAGTTTTAACAATTGGACACTCACCTGTCCCACGCTCCAGAGATTCGGTCGCCCAAAGGCTCGCTCTTCTCCCCCTCACCTCGGCGGCGCCAGCATCACAAATGTGGGCACCCGGCTTTGGCTACAAAGCCGGGCGCGCACTGCGTGTGCGCGGGCCACGCTGCACGCGTGCAAGGCACGCTGCACACTGTGGATGGCTGGTGTATCTTCTGGGACCTGTGACGTGTCCCAGAAGATTGCCGGGTGGGAGGAGAGGAAGGTGAACTTCCTTCCGGCTCTGCGGTGCCAGAGGAGGAAGTGGGACCAGTGACCTTGTGAAAACAGGGTCTTCGCCCCCCCAACAAAAAAATGACATGACAATTGTGGCATGTCAGGGGGTCACCTTCCCTTAAAGCAGAAGTTCCACTTTTGGGTGGAACTCCGCTTTAAAGGGAACATTGGGGTTGATTTACTAAAGGCAAATAGACTGTGCACTTTGCAAAATGCAGTTGCCCTCTGCAAGTGCAGTTGCTCCAGAGCTTAGTAAATGAGGTAAGGCTTCACTTTGCAAAGAGCACCCAATCACGTGCAAGGAAAAACTGCATTCTTGCTTGCACATGATTGGATGATGGAAGTCAGCGGAGCTTCTGCTCATTTATTAAACTCTGGAGCCACTGCTCTTGCAGAGTGCAACTGCACTTTGCAAAGTGCACAGTCTTTTTGCCATTAGTAAATCAATCCCATTGTGTCCGGTGTCCTGAAGAGTCTATTTAATTCTTAGTGAGAGGACTTTGTCTGGATGTCCATAGGAGGATTAGTTGCCTCAAGTTGTGACTACAAAGCTCAGTCCATCATTTACTTGTGGAAGGACTTGGCTCACAGTTCTACGGGAGGAAGTTTAATGTTCTCAAATCGTTACTAAGAGCTACTGGAGTATCCTACCACTACCCACTGCCTATCATAAATTCTCATTGAAACATGAAAAAAGCATATCCCTAGACTGGTTAAAGAGGAGGTCCGCTGCCCCTTTAAAAATTAACTGACTTTTAACATTAGGACGCTTATCTGTCCTAGAGGCACCGCAGCCAATCTTCGGATCGGCTGGTCGGGTGCTGCCTCGGCTATTGCTGGTAAGGGAACCTGGTAGTGTAGCCTTTCGGCTTCACGACCGGGTCCCTGCTGTGCATGAGCGAAGCACGCTGCGCTCTTTGACTGGCCCGACGGCGGGGAAGGAGGAGGGGGACCGGGCTGCTGACATAATTTGCCGTGGCCAGGTCTTCAGGAAGTAGGGAAAGGATATCTGTCAAAGACAGGTATCCGCCCCTTCCCCCTGAAAGGTGCCAAATGTGACACCTGGAGGGGGGGGGGGGGAATCCGATGAGCGGAAGTTCCACTTTTGGGTGGAACTCCACTTTAATGAGTCTGAAGAGGGGAATTTTGTGCCTGGCTACAAGGAAATTTCTGAGAGGAGGATCCGGGCATATACTTAGTGGCTCCTAGGGGGAATTTCACAAAGTATGCCGAATGTTTGGTAGAAAACTGCAGGTTAACCACCAGAATTAAGGAACATAGCCTTTGTCCCTGGCCATCTGAGATACAAGAGCCAATAATTTGAAGGAATAGATAACCTATTCCCCTTTTTATAAAAGGTTGGACAGCCATGTTGTTAGTGTGTGCTGAAAATGTTAGAGAGAGATGACAATTCTGTCTAAAGAGAATAACTATTTTTTATTTATATTATTCTCTTTTATTTTGACATTGTTACCAGGGATGAGCCGAATACCCTCAGGTTCGGTTCGCAGCTGAACATGCGAACAGGAAAAAAATTTGTGTGAACATTCGAACACCGTTAAAGTCTATGGGACCCAAATCTGAAAACTCATCGTGCTCATTTTAAAGGTTTATGTGCAATGTTATTGCCCTAAAAAGAGTATGGGGACCCGGGTCCTGCCCTAGGGGATATGTATCAATGCAAAAAAAAAGTTTTTAAATCCATCGTTTTTCAGGAGCAGTGATTTTAATAATGCATAAAGTGAAACAATAAAAATGAAATATTCCTTTAAATAATGTGCCTGGGGGGGTCCCCTTAGTCTGCCTGTAAAAGGGCGCATCTCTGTGATGTTTAGAACATAGCCAGAGCAAAATGACATTTGTGAAGGAAAAATTGTCATTTATCATGGCTGTAATGTATTGCTCCTGGCAATATACAGAAATATCACAGTCCAGACCAGGCCCTTCGGGTCTGGTTTGGATTAAAAAAAAAAATTGACCTGGGGTCCCCCCTAAAATCCAAACCAGACCCTTATACGAGCATGCAACCCGGCCAGCCAGAATAGGGGGGAGACGAGCGAGCACCCCCCCTGAACCGTACCAGGCTACATGCCCTCAGCATGGGGAATATGGGTGCTTTGGGGGGGGCTCTGCGCCCCCCCACCTCAAAGCACCTTGTCCCCATGTTGACAAGAGCCTCTTCCCCAAAACCCTGGGCTGTGGTTGTGGGGGTCTGCGGGCGAGGGGGCTTATCGGAATCTGGAAGCCCCCTTTAAGAAGGGGGCCCCCAGATCCCGACCCCCCCTTGTGAATTTGTATCGGGTACATCGTAACATCGTACCCCCACTAATTCACCAAAAAGTGTCAGTAAAGAAAAAAACACAGGAGACAATTAGGGACAAGTAATTTATTAAAAAATAAAATTGTAATCCATCGTCAATCACGGCGCGTGACGGACCCCCCAAAAAAAAAAAACAGCCGCAACAGCTCCTCCTCCATGGGAAGCCTCCCTCCGACTGAGCTCTGTTTTTTGTGATAGTTTATTTATATGGCAGGGCGGGGCCACTCGGTGACATACACGTGTGACCTGCCCACCCTGGCATCACATGACATCACGGGGTCGCTTGCTTACATCACCTGGTGGCCCCGCCCTGCCATATAAATAAACTGTCAGAGCAAAAAGCACGCAGACGGCGGGAGCCCTCCCAACGGGGAGGAGCTGTGCACACTGCCTGCGCGCAATGCATTATGGGGCATTCCGCGGCAGCGAAGTTACTGCGAACACCCCATAATGTTCTAAATTCGACGAATGGGCGAACGCCCGATGTTCGAGTTGAACGTAACCGCGGGCCCATCCCTAATTGGTACATGTCTTCTATGGCAGTGCCGTATGTTCAATAGTAGCTTGCCTATTAGTTGGGCATAATTTTATAGCAGCATACACTCCCCCACCATTATTACTTGCTCTGTGTAATGGTTTTGCACAGAGCAGCCCAGATCCCCCTCTTTTTGGGTCCCCCGCCATCGCTCCTGGCCCCTTCCTCCTGCCAAGCTGCTTGCTGTGGGGGCACTCAAGCAGGCGCGCTCCTGAACCATGGCTCTGTGTGTCCAGTCACACACGGAGCCATGGCTCGGCCCCGCCCCCTCCATCTCCTGACTGGCTGTGATTGACAGCAGCAGAAGCAAATGGCTCACACAGCTGCCAAAAGTCAATCAGGAGTGTGAGTCTCTGGAGAGGCAAGGTTCTAGTGGACATTGCTGGGTTGAGAGGGGGGGTCAGGTAAGTATTAGTGGGGCGGGGCGGGGGCGTGGGCTGCTGCACACAGAAGGTTTTTTACCTTCATGCATTGAAGTGCATTGAATGCATGAAGGTAAAAAACCTTGTGCCTTTACAACCCCTTCAATGTAATTTACCTACTTCAAACAAGATTTTCAAGAACCAACCACAGGGAAATTTATTTATTCCTATCTAGGAAAGTTTCCAGGTTTCCAGCAGTGACTGTGCAGCTCCCCATGGGCCATATAGGGGCTGATTTACTAAAAGTGGAGAGTGCAAAATCTGGTGCAGCTGTGCATGGTAGTCAGGTTCCAACTTCGGCTTGTTCAATTAAGCTTTGACAAAAAACCTGGAAGCTAAATGGTTAATATGCACAACTGCAGCAGATTTTCCACTCTCCAGTTTTAGTAAATCAACCACATAGAATCCGCTAGGATCGTCAACAGTGAGCATAAGACCTTGGCGGCTGGTGGTCATG
>BLSH010432038.1:1189507-1203553 GCA_018402905.1 Glandirana rugosa
AGTTTACTGTGGTTTTTTTTCGAGACAAAAAACCCCTTTTTCCTGCGTTTAAAGCAAACCCATGTTGTAGCGTGCTGGCACGTTAACAGTCAATTTCCCTGCGTCAGGGCTTAGCGTTTTTCACGAGACCAGGATTTGACCCTTTAGGAAAGCCCCGACTTCACCAATTGACTGTTAACGCGTCAGTACGCTGCAACATGGGTTTGTTTTAACTGTAGGTTTATCTCGAAAGAAAACCACCATAAACTAGGGGAGACGCCAAAAATAAAAAACGCGATATAAAAAAACGCAGGATTTCCATTATTTTGCACAGGTGATTTGATCAGTTTCACTGCCTTAGTAATTACCACAGCTGTTTCATCTGAGGGAAATCCTGAAAACATGACCTGTTGGTGCGCCTTGTGCACTGGGTTGGGAAACACTGCCTTATGGAGCCATGTCTGGGCTCACCGCATGAATGGGCAAGAACAGACGCAAAAAAATATAGCGCAAAAAATAAAAACCGCAGAGGGGATCAAATACCACCAAAAGAAAGCTCTATTTGGATGTCAATTTTGTTTGGGTACAACGTCGCATGACTGCGCAATTGTCAGTTAACCACTTCAGCCCCGAAAGGATTTCCCAGTTTAGGACCAGAGCACTTTTTGCGATTCGGGACTGCGTCCCTTTAACTGACAATTGCACGGTCGTGCGATGTTGTACCCAAACGAAATTTGCGTCCTTTTTCCCCAAAAAACAGAGCTTTTTTTTGGTGTCATTTGATCCCCTCTGCGTCATTTCTGATCATCGCTATAAACAAAAAAAGAGCGACAATTTTGCAAAAAAAAACAATATTTCTTACTTTTTGCTAAAATACAAATCCAAAACAAAAAAATATGAGAAAAAACATTTTTTTTCATCGGTTTTGGCCAATTTATATTCTTCCTCATATTTTTGGTAAAAAAAAATGCAATCTGCGTTTATTGATTGGTTTGAGCAAAAGTTGCCGCGTTTATGAATGATGAGAATTAATTTATGGGGTTTTTATTTTTTTTTATATATTTTACTAGTAATGGCAGTGATTTGTGATTTTTAGCGGTACTGCGATATTGCGGCGGACATGTCGGACCATTTTGACACTTTTTTGAGACCATTGGAATTTATAAAATCATAAAAATGCACTGATTATTGTGTAAATGCATTGGCAGTGAAGGGGTTAACCTGCAGGGGGCACTCTAAGGGTTAACTGTGTTCCCTCAGTGTTTTCTAACTGTATGGGGGCTGGGCTGGCAGGGGTAGGGGAGTGATCAAGGCTTCCATATACAGGAAGCCTGCGATCACAGCCCTTCCCCCTTTGTCAGAACGGAGATCCGTGTTTACATACATGGACCTCCGTTCTCTCACTGCGGAGGGAGGGGGCATTGCGGGTAGCTGGCAGAGATCGAGTCCGCCCTACCCGCTCCCTGCCCCCCCCCCCCCAGAATGCAGTGAGTGCGCTCACAATACTCGTCCCGTCCTGACGGTGGTTCGCGATAACACACCACTTTGCCGCCGCCAAGCCACGGCGGGCGGTCGGCAAGTGGTTAAAGCGACGCAGCGCCGAATCACAAAAAGTGCTCTGGTCGGGGGGGGTAAATCCTTCCAGGGCTGAAGTGGCTAGCTCTAGTGCATCCCTAAAGAAAACAAATGCAGCCGTCACATCTAAGAATTGGTAAACTGCAATACAATACATGTTTGCTTTGGGGTTTAATAACGCTTTAATTTTCATTTATGTCTGGTAGTGACTGATACAATGTAAAGAGATACTGAGGATGATTGAGAACTCTACGCACTTCTAGGATTAATAGAAAAAATATATTTTCTGACGCCAATAAAGAGACTTTGCCAGAAAGAAAGTAACAAACTTAGAAAGATGGGGGGAGGCAGGATGATGGGGGAGGGGGTGGTGACAGCCATCATAGAATAGCATTTGATAACAAAGGAGCTTTGTAGAGAGAGGCTGCCGAAGGGACCCCCCGCCGAGTCTAAAGTGGCCATCCATTCTGCAACTCAATCAGTCAGCGAAACAATTCTACAAGCAGGATTACAAGGTAAAAAAATGTGAAGATGTGAATTTGCTTCCAAGTATTTTTTTTTTTTTTTTTTTTTGCGCAGTTCAGATTTTCATGAAATGAAGCAGATGTCACTTACCTGTATGTAGAGCCGGAGATGGCAAGGGTGGCCAAGGGTGAGACTGCCGCCCAACCACCCCTAGAAATTGCTGTGCATTGCTTTCTGGTATTGGAACTTTACAGCTGTTGTATTTATTTTAATTAATTATTGTGAAAAATATATTTTGCCATTAAAAACTGTAGTAAACTCCAAAATAAAAAAAAATAAAAAACTTTTCCCCTGTGTAGCCATGGCCCCGACCCCTAGAGGCCTAATGGCGACCGACCTCCAGAGTCGGGGAGAGCTGACATCCATCTTCACAGTGTGGGTTACTAGGCATAGTGGGTAGACATGTGTGCTTCATTTCGTTCCCGAATTAAAATACGGATGGATTTTCATTTTTCGTAAATTCAGATGTATCTGAATTTTCCGAATGACAACAGTATCAAATTTAAAAAAAACGAAAAAGAAAAAAAAAATTGGACGAAATTCAAATTCAAATAATTTTCTAATAGTTTTAAAACTCAAATTTGAAAAGTCTTCGAATTTGAATAGTTTTCCAATTTCCAAAGAGAACAAAATAGAATAGGAAACAAAGGAATAGAACAGAAAAAAAAAAAAAACATAGACTAGCCACTTTACCCCCGAAAGGATTTCCCACTTTAGAACCAGAGCAATTTTTGCGATTCGGCACTGCGTCGCTTTAACTGACAATTGCGCAGTCGCGCGACGTTGTACCCAAACATAATTTGCGTCCTTTTTTCCCTACAAATAGAGATTTCTTTTGGTGGTATTTGATCGCCTCTGCGTCATTTCTAAACGTGGCTATAAACAAAGAAAGAGACAATTTTGCAAAAAAAAAAACAATATTTCTTACTTTTTGCTAAAATACAAATCCAAAAAATATATAAAAAAACAAATTTATTCATCGGTTATGGTCGATTTATATTCTTCCTCATATTTTTGGTAAAAAAAAAAATTGCAGTCGGCGTTTATTGATTCGTTTGCGTAAAAGTTGCAGCGTTTACAAACCATAAGAATTTATTTCTGGCGTTTTTACATTTGTTTTTTACTGATAATGGCGGTGAACTGCGATTTTTATCGGGACTTTGTTATTGGGGCGGACATGTCGGACCATTTTTGACACTTTTTTGGGATCAATGACATTTATACAGCGATCAGAAATGGAAATATCCACTGATTACTGTATAAATGGCAGTGAAGGGGTTAACATGCAGGGGGCGCTCTAGGGGTTAACTGTGTTCCCTAGGCGTGTTCTAACTGTGAGGGGGCTGGGCTGCCAGGAGCACCAGAGATCTAACTGATCCCAGTGACAGGAATCAGTAGATCTCTTACATGCCACCTGACAGAGCGGGGAACCGCCGTGCTTACATTTCTCTTTGGCAGGTCATCGCGGCTCGCCGGCGGACATATATGGTGATTCGCGGAATAGATCCACACTGCCGCCATACATATACCGTACCCGGTCGGCAAGTGGCTAGAAAAGAATATAATAGAAAACAAAAGAATAGAATACAACAGCTCTGTTCCACTCCACCACATTCTATTCTTTCATTTTCTGTTATATTCCCCTCTATTGTATTCTATCTTTCTCCATTCTATTCCTCCACTTTCCTCTCCACCCCATTCTCCTTGGAAATTGGAAAACTGTTCAAATTCAAAAACGATTCGAAAACTATTCAAAATTGATTCAAAAATGTTTTGAATCATTTTGAAAATGAATAAACAAAGCAAATTCCGAAAGTGAATTAAACGAATGAAACAAATCTAACTAAATAAATTCATGCAAATAATGAATCGAAACTAACTAAACAATTTTTTTTTTTCGCTCTGTCTAATAGTAGGTGTAGTGCAGATAGAGAAAGTTGGGCGCCAGACACTTTGAGAATGCAAAAAGAGATTTATTGTCTCTTAACAGAACTGGGGAGAGAGGGTTAGGGCCAGGACACCCTTAGGTAGGTGAAAAACACTTGGCAGACTCCGAGACAAAAATAGGAATAGAAGAACAGCTAAACAGTTCAAGGGCCTTTAAGCTGGATTGCAGCAATTGTATCTGTAGACCGCTGTCTCCTATAGCAACTGAACTTGTAACTTCAATACAGATCTGCACACTGAATGCACAGTGTCCCTGGTTGCAGATCTTCACTCACATCTCTAAGTCTCCCACTGTAGATCCTTTCACTGAGCTCCCAGTCTCCTACTAGACTCTTCAGATCCCAGCCACCGCTGGATCCCTTGAGCTCCTCCACAACGAACCTTTGGCTTCCAAGCATCACCCACAATGTCCCACTGGGTCCCTAGCTTGACTCTGCTGAAGCTTTCCCAACTTCTTCACCGTTCTCGGTTAGTGAAAAGGGCCGCTCTGGTATTTCTTCAGTCTCCACGGAACCTGGCCTCTGATAACAGGAGAGGTTGTCCCTTGCTGGCAACTGTGTCCCCTTTACCTCTGACTCCGGTTCTCACTTGCCTCTGGCGACAGGAGTGGTCTTCTCTGATGGCCACTGCTTTCCTTCACCCGTGGCAACTACTGGGTTCTCCAGCCGGCAGAACCCCTGCAACTTGGTTGGTCTCCAAGCCTGAAACCCCAACCCCGTGCTGCTTGCTTCCAACTTTAATAGACCTCAGACCGCCTAGCAGCCAGGTGCTCCTGGATAGGCCTCAGGCTTCTGTTCTAGCAGTCGGGAGCTTTTCAACGCATGTCCACCCAGACAGCCATCCAGATGGCACAGAACCCCAATCACCTGACCCTTCCCGAATAAATAGACTCTCCTAGCAGGTCAAGGGGCAAAGGAAACCCCTGCCAATAAGCTGAGACAACCTATCCACCCCTAGTCTGGTTTCACTATGCCCTTGTCAATCTAATGCCACAGGCAACAATGCCACCTGGTGAAAGAAGCAAGAAGAGCATCAAACCCAGATTTAGTAAAACGTCAGTGGATCCCCCTAACAATCAGCCAGGCTGGTTAGCATCTAGCAAACTAAAATGATTAGCAACCTTGCTACATCTGCAAGGCAATGTTATATTGTACTGGTATGCATCGGATACTTGCACATTATGTGAAACCTACCTTAACCACTTCCCGACCACCAACCGCAGGTTGACGGCGACAAGGTGGCTCGATATCGCAAACCGCCGTCATATGACGGCGGCTGCGAGATCGTGCACCGTGAGCGCGCTCGTGCCGCTGGAGGCGCGCCCGCGCACTCACTGTGTCCGGGGGGGGCCAGGGAGCGGGTGCGTCGGACTCGATCTCCGCCGGCTACCCGCGATGCCCCCCCCCGCAGTGAAAGAATGGAGGTCCGTGTAAGTAAACACAGATCTCCGTTTTGAGAGAGGGGGAAGGGCTGTGATCACTCCCCTCCCCCTGCCAGTCAAACACCAACACAGTTAGAACACGCCCAGGGAACACAGTTAACCCTTAGAGCGCCCCCCCCCCCGGTTAACCCCTTCACTGCCAATGGCATTTACACAGTAATCAGTGCATTTTCATAGCACTGATCGCTGTATAAATGCCAATGGTCCCCAAAAAGTGTCAAAATGGTCCAACATGTCCGCCCTAATATCGCAGTACCACTAAAAATCGCAGATCGCTGCCATTACTAGTAAAAAAATAAATAAATAAATAAAAACCCCAGAAATGAATTCTCATCATCCGTAAACACGGCCACTTTTGCGCAAACCAATCAATAAACGGCAATTGCATTTTTGTTTTTATCACAAATATGAGGAAGAATATAAATCGGCCAAAAACTTTTTTTATATTTTTTTTTTGTATTTGTATTTTAGCAAAAAATAAGAAATTTGGGTTTTTTTTGCAAAATTGTCGCTCTTTCTTTTGTTTATAGCGGCGATCAGAAATGATGCAGTGGTGATCAAATACCACCAAAAGAAAGCTCTATTTGTGGGAAAAAAAGGGCGCAAATTTTGTTTGGGTACAACGTCGCACGACCGCGCAATTGTCAGTTAAAGCAACGCAGTGCCGAATCGCAAAAAGTGCTCTGGTCCTAAAGTGTGAAATCCTTCCGGGGCTGAAGTGGTTAAAAAAAAGCCCTCCAGCAACACGCTGTCACCCACGACAGGACTTCCTTCTTGCCCCAGTCTTTTTTCGCTTGAATGGCCGAGCTTCAATGATGTCACTACTGCTTATGCCACCTTGTAAAAATAATCTGTTAACCATTTTAAGACCGCCCGCCGTAGATATACTGTGGCAAGGTGGCTCTACTGCTCGAATTGGCATACCGATATGACGCTTCGTGTAATAGATACAGCAGGCATGGCGCCGGAAGCCGATGCGTGTGGTCGGTGGCCCCTGTGATCGTGGTACAGAGAGGCAGAATGGGAATCTGCCTATGTAAACAAGGCAGATTCCCATTCTGCCAGGGAAGTAGAGAGAGATCGTCTGTTCCCAGTGATCAGGAACACTGAACACAGTCAGCCACTCCCCCTACAGTTAGAAAGCACCTCCCTACAACACACTTAACCCTTTGATAGCCCCTGGTGTTAACTCCTTCCCTGCCAGTGTCATTTATACAGTAATCAGTGCATTTTTATAGCACTGATCACTGTATTGGTGTCACCGGTCCCCAAAAAGTGTCTGTTAGGGTCAGATTTGTCCGCCGCAATGTCGCAGTCCCGCTAAAAATCGCAGATCGCCGTCATTACCAGTAAAAACAATAAAAAAAATAAAAGTCCATAAATCTATCCCATAGTTTGTAGGCGCTATACCTTTTGCGCAAACCGATCAATATACGCTTATTGGGAATTTTTTTACCAAAAGTATGTAGCAGAATACGTATTGGCCTAAACTGATGAATACATTTGTTTTTAACATTTTTTTTGTGTATGTATTATAGCAGAAAGTAAAAAATATTGTTTTTTTTCCAAAGTTGTCGCTCTTTGTTTGTTTAGAACACAAAAAATAAAAACCACAGCGGTGATCAAATACCACCAAAAGAAATCTCTATTTGTGGGGAAAAAAGGACATCAATTTTATTTGGCTACAAAACGTCGCACGACCACGCAATTGTCAGTTAAACTAATGCAGTGCTGTAGCTCAAAAAATGGCCTGGTCATGAAGGGAGTAAATCCTTCTGGGGCTGAAGTGGTTACGTTTAAAATAGAAATGAAAGCAGCGGCAGCTCCACCATAGAGGGCGCTAGTGCACCGTGCGTCCCCCCTGCTGATTTCTAAAGAAAAGAAAGTTATGGGCCACCGGGGCATGGCTGTCCCGGCTTTTTTGGGAGACTTGCTGTCAGCTGACAGCATTCCCAAAGCCCATTGGTCAGCCATTAAAGTGCATAGATGTGCGCCAGCTAAGCGAACATCTAGACACTGATTGGCTCTGGCCTCAGTCACTGTTTGGAGGAGTTTGGTCAGGAGCGGAGGCGGGGGCAGGACTGGTGGACGTGCTGGTGCTTGGATTGCACGCATGCACGCCTGTGATTCCCGCCGACAGTGGGAGAGAGAGCAGCCTGACGAGTGCCCTAAGGTAAGAACTGCTGTGTACTGGGCTGTAATACATGTGTACTGGGCTGCAATACCTGTGTACTGGGCTGCAATACCTGTATACTGGGCTGTAATACCTGTGTACTGGGCTGCAATATCTGTATACTGGGCTGAAATACTTGTGTGCTGGGCTGCAATACCTATATACTTGGCTGTAATACTTGTGTGCTGGGCTGCAATACTGTGTACTGGGCTGTAATACCTGTGTTCTGGACTGTAATACCTGTGTGCTAGGCTGTAACACCTGTGTGCTGGGCTGCAATACTGTGTACTGGGCTGTAATACCTGTGTTCTGGACTGTAATACCTGTGTGCTAGGCTGTAACACCTGTGTACTGGGCTGCAATATTGTGTACTGGGCTGTAATATCTGTGTACTGGGCTGTAATACCTGTGTGCTGGACTGCAATACCTGTGTACTGGGCTGCAATACTGTGTACTGGGCTGTAATACCTGTGTGACGGGCTGTAATACCTGTGCACTGGGCTGCAATACTGTGTACTGGGCTGTAATACCTGTGTACTGGGCTGTAATACCTGTGTACTGGGCTGCAATACTGTGTACTGAGCTGTAATACCTGTGAACTGGGCTGCAATTCCTGTGTACTGGGCTGCAATACCTGTGTGCTGGGATGCAATACCTGTGTACAGGCTTGTAATACCTGTGTACTGGGCTGCAATACCTGGGTACTGGGCTGTAATACCTGTGTACTGGGCTGCAATACCTGTGTATTGGGCTGTAATGCCCGTGGGCTGGGCTGTAATACCTGTGTACTGGGCTGCAATACCTGTGTACTGGGCTGCAATACATGTGTACTGGGCTGTAACACCTGTGTGCTGGGCTGTAATACCTGTGTACTGGGCTGCAATACCTGTGTACTGGGCTGTAATACCTGTGTACTGTGCTGTAATACCTGTGTACTGGGCTGAAATACCTGTGTGCTGGGCTGTAATACCTGTGCACTGACTGGCTGCAATAACTGTGTACTGGGCAGTAATCCCTGTGTACTGGGCTGCAATACATGTGTACTGGGTTGTAATACCCATGTGCTGGGCTGTAATACCTGTGTGATGAGCTGTAAATACCTGTGTACTGTGCTGCAATACCTGTGTACTGGGCTGTAATACCTGTGTACTGGGCTGCAATACCTGTGTGCTGGGCTGCAATGCCTGTGTACTGGTCTGTAATACCTGTGTGCTGGACTGTAATACCTGTGTGCTGGGCTTTAATACCTGGGTGCTAGGCTTTAAAACCTGTGTTCTGGACTGTAATACCTGTGTCCTGGGCTGTAATACCTGGGTGCTTGGCTGTAATGCCTGTGTACTGGGCTGCAATACCTGTGTGCTGGACTGTAATACATGTGTGCTGGGCTGTAATACCTGGGTGCTAGGCTGTAATACCTATGTTCTGGGCTGTAATACCTGTCTACTGGGCTGTAATACCTGTGCACTGGGCTTTAATATCTGTGTACTGGGTTACAATACTGTGTACTGGGCTGCAATACCTATGTGCTGGGCTGTAATACCAGTGTACTGGGCTGTAATATCTGTGTACTGGGCTGCAATTCCGGTGTACTGGCTGTGGCTGCAATACCTGTGTACTGGGCTGTAATATCTGTGTACTGAGCTGCAATACCTGTGTACTGGGCTGTAATACCTGTGTACTGGGCTGTAATACCTGTGTACTGGGCTGCAATTCCGGTGTACTGGCTGTGGCTGCAATACCTGTGTACTGGGCTGTAATATCTGTGTACTGAGCTGCAATACCTGTGTACTGGGCTGTAATACCTGTGTACTGGGCTGTAATACCTGTGTACTGGGCTGCAATACCTGTGTACTGGGAGGTAATACCTGTATACTGGGCTGTAATACCTGTGTACTGGGCTGCAATACCTGTGTACTTGGCTGCAATACCTGTGTACTGGGCTGTAATACCTGTGTGCTGGGCTTTCATACCTGTGTACTGGGCTGTAATATCTGTGTACTGAGCTGCAATACCTGTGTGCTGGGCTGCAATGCCTGTGTACTGGTCTGTAATGCCTGTGTGCTGGACTGTAATACCTGATTACTGGGCTGTAATACCTGTGTGCTAGGCTTTAATACCTATGTGCTGGGCTGTAATACCTGTGTACTTGGCTGCAATACCTGTGTACTGGGCTGTAATACCTGTGTGCTGGGCTGTCATACCTGTGTACTGGGCTGCAATACTGTGTACTGGGCTGTAATACCTGTGTACTGGAATATAATACCTGTGTGCTGGACTGTAATACCTGTGTGCTGGGCTTTAATACCTGGGTGCTAGGCTTTAAAACCTGTGTTCTGGACTGTAATACCTGTGTCCTGGGCTGTAATACCTGGGTGCTTGGCTGTAATGCCTGTGTACTGGGCTGCAATACATGTGTGCTGGACTGTAATACATGTGTGCTGGGCTGTAATACCTGGGTGCTAGGCTGTAATACCTATGTTCTGGGCTGTAATACCTGTGTACTGGGCTGTAATACCTGTGCACTGGGCTTTAATATATGTGTACTGGGTTACAATACTGTGTACTGGGCTGCAATACCTATGTGCTGGGCTGTAATATCTGTGTACTGGGCTGCAATTCCGGTGTACTGGCTGTGGCTGCAATACCTGTGTACTGGGCTGTAATATCTGTGTACTGAGCTGCAATACCTGTGTACTGGGCTGTAATACCTGTGTACTGGGCTGTAATACCTGTGTACTGGGCTGCAATTCCGGTGTACTGGCTGTGGCTGCAATACCTGTGTACTGGGCTGTAATATCTGTGTACTGAGCTGCAATACCTGTGTACTGGGCTGTAATACCTGTGTACTGGGCTGTAATACCTGTGTACTGGGCTGCAATACCTGTGTACTGGGATGTAATACCTGTATACTGGGCTGTAATACCTGTGTACTGGGCTGCAATACCTGTGTACTTGGCTGCAATACCTTTATACTGGGCTGCAGTGCCTGTGTACTGGGCTGTAATACCTGTGTACTAGGCTGTAATACCTGTGTACTGGGCTGCAATACCTGTGTACTGGCTGTGGCTGCAATACCTGTGTACTGAGCTGTAATACCTGTGTACTGGGCTGTAATATCTGTGTTCTGTGCTGTAATACCTGTATACTAGACTGTAATACCTGTGTTCTGGGCTGTAATACCTGTGTACTGGGCTGTAATACCTGTGTACTGGGCTGCAATACATGTGTACTGGGCTGCAATACTGTGTACTGAGCTGCAATACCTGTGCACTGGGCTGTAATACCAGTGTGCTGGGCTGCAGTAACTGTGAACTGGGCTGTAATACCTGTGTACTGGGCTGTAATATCTGTGTACTTGGCTGTAATAGCTGTGTACTGGCTGCAATACCTGTGTACTGGCTGTGGTTGCAATACCTGTGTACTGGCTGCATACTGTGTTACTGGCATATATATACCCCACCTGTGATGCTGAGCTGTATACTCCTGACACAATTTGTGGAATACAGGGGCCGGAGTGGGTGGATTCTATAAAGGGTGGGGCTTATGAGAAGTAGGAGGGGTCAAAAAGGTAGGATGGGGCCTGTCGCCCCCCCCCCATCTTAAAACTTCATCAGCTGCCACTGAATGAAAGGCAAAACTTTTGTGTATATGTATGTTTATATATATATATATATATATATATATATATATATATATATATATAAAAGTATATCAGGGCTCAAAATTTGGAATCCTGAGCTACCAGCCAGACCTTAAGGGTTATTCGCCCTCAGTTGAAACACCCAACCCCTGCCCTGCCACTTATTCCGCCCCTGATCCCACCTTCATAAATTATCTCATGAAATTTCACTTAAATTTTTAATGCAGACTTAAGTTACAAAAAAATATATTAACAACAACTTTATCAGTGCCCATCAGTGCAGCCTCACCAGTGCCCATCAGTGCAGCCTCACTTGTGCCCATCAATGCAGCCTCACCTGTGCCCATCAATGCAACCTTACATGTGCCCATTAATGCAACCTCACCTGTGCCCATCAATGTAGCCTCACCTGTGCTCATCAATGCAGCCTCACCTGTGCCCATCAATGCAAACTCACCTGTGCCCATCAATGCAGCCTCATCTGTGCTCATCAATGCAGCCTCCCCTGTGCTCATGAATGTAGCCTCACCTGTTCCCATCAATGTAACCTCATCTGTGCTCATCAATGCAGCCTCACCTGTGCCCATCAATGCAGCCACACCTGTGCTTATCAATGCAGCCTCACCTGTGGCCATCAGTGCAGCCTCACCTGTGCCCATCAATGCAACCTCACCTGTGCCCATCAATGCAGGCTCACCTGTGCCCATAATAAATATAAATCGGCCAAAAACTTTTTTTATATTTTTTTTTTGTATTTGTATTTTAGCAAAAAATAAGAAATTTGGGTTTTTTTTGCAAAATTGTCGCTCTTTCTTTTGTTTATAGCGGCGATTAGAAATGATGCAGTGGTGATCAAATACCACCAAAAGAAAGCTCTATTTGTGGGAAAAAAAGGGCGCAAATTTTGTTTGGGTACAACGTCGCACGACCGCGCAATTGTCAGTTAAAGCAACGCAGTGCTGAATCGCAAAAAGTGCTCTGGTCCTAAAGTGTGAAATCCTTCCGGGGCTGAAGTGGTAAAAAAAAAGCCCTCCAGCAACACGCTGTCACCCACGACAGGACTTCCTTCTTGCCCCAGTCTTTTTTCGCTTGAATGGCCGAGCTTCAATGATGTCACTACTGCTTATGCCACCTTGTAAAAACAATCTGTTAACCATTTTAAGACCGCCCGCCGCAGATATACTGTGGCAAGGTGGCTCTACTGCTCGAATTGGCATACCGATATGACGCTTCGTGTAATAGATACAGCAGGCATGGCGCCAGAAGCCGATGCGTGTGCCCGGTGGACACGGTGTCCCCCAGCCACCTGTGATCGTGGTACAGAGAGGCAGAATGGGAATCTGCCTATGTAAACAAGGCAGATTCCCATTCTGCCAGGGAAGTAGAGAGAGATCGTCTGTTCCCAGTGATCAGGAACACTGAACACAGTCAGTCACTCCCCCTACAGTTAGAAAGCACCTCCCTACAACACACTTAACCCCTTGATCCCCCCTGGTGTTAACTCCTTCCCTGCCAGTGTCATTTATACAGTAATCAGTGCATTTTTATAGCACTGATCACTGTATTGGTGTCACCGGTCCCCAAAAAGTGTCTGTTAGGGTCAGATTTGTCCACCGCAATGTCGCAGTCCCGCTAAAAATCGCAGATCGCCATCATTACCAGTAAAAACAATAAAAAAAATAAAAGTCCATAAATCTATCCCATAGTTTGTAGGCGCTATACCTTTTGCGCAAACCGATCAATATACGCTTATTGGGAATTTTTTTACCAAAAGTATGTAGCAGAATACATATTGGCCTAAACTGATGAATATATTTGTTTTTAACATTTTTTTTGTGTATGTATTATAGCAGAAAGTAAAAAATATTGTTTTTTTTCCAAAGTTGTCGCTCTTTGTTTGTTTAGAACGCAAAAAATAAAAACGGCAGAGGTGATCAAATACCACCAAAAGAAATCTCTATTTGTGGGGAAAAAAGGACATCAATTTTATTTGGCTACAACGTTGCACGACCACGCAATTGTCAGTTAAACTAATGCAGTGCTGTAGCTCAAAAAATGGCCTGGTCATGAAGGGAGTAAATCCTTCTGGGGCTGAAGTGGTTACGTTTAAAATAGAAATGAAAGCAGCAGCGGCTCCACCATAGAGGGTGCTAGTGCACCGCTCTTCCCCACTGCTGATTTCTAAAGAAAAGAAAGTTATGGGCCGCTGGGGCATGGCTGTCCCGGCTTTTTTGGGAGACTTGCTGTCAGCTGACAGCATTCCCAAAGCCCATTGGTCAGCCATTAAAGTGCATAGATGTGCGCCAGCTAAGCGAACATCTAGACACTGATTGGCTCTGGCCTCAGTCACTGTTTGGAGGAGTTTGGTCAGGAGCGGAGGCAGGGGCGGGACTGGTGGACGTGCTGGTGCTTGGATTGCACACATGCACGCATGCACGCCTGTGATTCCCACCGACCGTGGGAGAGAGAGCAGCCTGACGAGTCCCCTAAGGTAAGAACTGCTGTGTACTGGGCTGTAATATCTGTGTACTGGGCTGCAATACCTGTGTACTGGGCTGCAATACCTGTATACTGGGCTGTAATACTTGTGTGCTGGGCTGCAATACCTGTATACTGGGCTGTGATACTTGTGTGCTGGGCTGTAACACCTGTTTACGGGTCGTGTGTTCATAGTGTCGGGTCATATGTCCATAACGTCGGGTCGTGTGTTCATAATGTCGGGTCATATGTCCATAACGTCGGGTCATGTGTCCATAACGTCGGGTC
>BLSH010432038.1:1206395-1216460 GCA_018402905.1 Glandirana rugosa
TTGTACAAAGTTCCAAGTGGACACTGAGTGGGACCGAACACTGGACTGTGGTAATTATAGACTTGAACCACATAGTAGTCACGTAATGGTCGACATGAGGACATGCAGACTACGGTTACGAGGACTCAAAGTCGGTGGTCAGAACCGTAGGTCTTTGAAGACTTGAAGGTAACGGGAACGTATAGGACAAAATATGAGATCCACTCTTACCCACCGACGTTAGAAGAGGACCAGGACAAAATGGACGACCCCCTCTGGTCCCAGTCTAACCCAGGTCTTACTGTCACGTTAATTTTCTTACTGAGATTATGGAGGTAGGAATTTCCTTCAAAGAGGGGATGTCAGTATTAGAAAGTACAATGTGGTACAGGAAAGTATCCAAAGCTTAGCAGTCTTGTGACTTCAATGAATATGTTGTATGAAAATAGGTCTTGTGAGTTGTGTTAAAACAGGTCAAACCCTCTTCCTTTAAGGATGGAGGTATTAGAGTCATTCTTTTAATTGCACTGTCATTCTGGACCCAATCTGACCCTGGTCTCCCCCAGCAGGTAAAACAGGACCAGGAGAAGATTGCAGCCACCCATTCTCACCTAGAGTATAAAACAGGATATGCAAGGGCAATGGAAGTTCAGAAGTTTCTGGATGCCAAGACTGGTGGCTGAAACTCAGGAGCATTGGCATCAGACGTACAGGAGTACAGCTGGTAATGCACTGATGATACACCAAGTTCAGATATTAATGGTGTCAGGTCACAAGCCAGGGTGAGTCACAGGTGAACCTTGAAACATGTTAGCATATCTCTGAAGAGCTAGCTCCGAAGAAGAGGATATATCCTTTGAAGTGTATTAGTATATCTCGGAAGAGCTAGCTTTGAAAAAGAGGGTATATCCCTTGAAGTATGTTAGCATATCTCTGAAGAGCTAGCTCCGAGGAAGAGGATATATCCCTTGAAGTGCATTAGTATATCTCCGAAGAATTTGCTCTGAAGAGGTATATACTTGAAGCATGTTAGCATATCTTTGAAGAGCTAGCTCCAAAGAAGAGGGTATATCCCTTGAAGTGTATTAGTATATACACCCGAAGAGCTAGCTGTGAAGAAGAGGGTATATCCCTTGAAGCACATTAGCATATCTCTCAAGAGCTAGCTCCAAGGAAGGGGGTATATCCCTTAAAGTGCATTAGTATATCTTCGAAGAATTTGCTCTGAAGAAGATGGTATATCGCTTGAAGCACATTAGCATATCTCTAAAGAGCTAGCATTGAAGAAGAGGGTAAATCCTTTGAAGCACATTAGTATTTCTCTGAAAAGCTAGATCCAAAGAAGAGGGTATATCCCTTGAAGAACATTAGCATATCTTTGAAGAGCTAGCTCTGAAGAAGAAGGTATATCCCTTGAAACATGTTAGCATATCTTTAAAGAGCTAGCTCTGAAGAAGAGAGTGTATGCCCTGAAGCACATTAAGGCTTCCTGTACACTAGCAGCTCCAAAACTTGAGTTTAGGAGCTTTTGGCGTTTTTTTTGCCAAAGCTCCTAAACTCAACTCCATAAAAGCCTAAGTGTCCATTTACAAATAGGCTTTTACCAGCATTAAGGAGCTGCTGCATTTAGGGGAGCTTCAACTTACCTCTCCTGGACATGGAAGAATTGCATTCAGGATAGGAACGTTTTGACCGCTGTAACCTGGGGGTAGCTCCGTAATGACCGCCAGCCAGTTTATTGAAGCAAACAGTCCATTTATTTTAAGCAACCAAAATCAAATGACAGCTTTCTTCAGCAAAAGTAAATACATAGTCCAGCATCCTGGCATTGATAACTAAAAACAGCAGGCTCACCGCTAGTCTCGGTCCCACAGCTCGCTTAGGTTCCTCCAGAGTCAGGGTGTCATGCCGGCCAGACAGAGGGGTTCAGCAGCCTGTGTCTCAGTTGATACAGAGAGCTCACGTTTGCTGTCCAGCTTGTGAAGCTCTCTCTTACTTCCTTGACACAGGTGCACTGAGTCTCTGCTGCCTTTTAGACCTCCCTCTCCCGGATCTTAACCTCATAGGTACCGAAGTCCTAGCGATCTGGGTTTGAGACTCTGCAATCGTCCTTCTTAAAGGGACCATGGCTTCAATATTGAGTGGAATATACCTGCCTTCTAGGACACATCCCCGGTGTCCTGTACACCGCCCACGGCGGGAAAACGCAAACCACGGCAAAACCTTGGCAAAAATCACACCGCCATTTTGTCATGTTTTGCGTTTATCCACAGCCGGCGGTCAAGGTAGGCAGTTTGTCCATGAAGCCCAACATGCTGGTTTTGATTTACTATTTACTTGATTTAAGCTCGAGAGTGCAAAAACTGGTTCAGCTGTGCATGGTAGCCAATCAGCTTCTAACTTCAGCTTGTTCAATCAAGCTTTGACAATAAAACCTTGAAGCTGATTGGTTTCTCTGTGGAGCTGCACCAAATTTTGCACTTTCAAGCTTTAGTAAATCAACCCCACTGTGTCTCTGAAGGGCTAGCTCCGAAGAAGAGGGTGTATCCCTTGAAGCACATTAGTATATCCTTGAAGAGATAGCTCTGAAGAAGAGGGTATGTCCTTTGAAGCGCATTAGTATATCTCAAAAGGGCTAGCTCTGAAGAAGAGGGTACAGTACCTATACGATAAGTGATGACCTGTTCTGAGTGGCAGTTGGCTTATTCCAAGTGTTGGGAGATCTTAGGTCAGTAGTTTACAATGGGGAGCTGCGGAGGCCGGAGGCTTCTTTTGATCTTATTAGTACAATTAAATATAATTTCTGAAGAGCCCTGGATTTACACAAACAGATGAATTCAGGTGGAAGTTATTGCTGCATTGATTATAAATTCCGATGGGACAATAAGTGCGTGACATCGGTGTGACTACCCATAAGATACATCCGACACGGTTCTGTCCCGTCACACGCACAGTTAAAGCAGCGTGGCGGAGAAGGATCAGACTGTGCATAAAACAAATATATTACTCAGCCTTGACTAATCAACAACACGCGTCCCTGCAGATGCTCATATCTGGTGCTTTGTTCCCGAAAATCCAAATGTATTACTAACTTTATTACAGAGTTTTCCTGTATTGTCTGAATGTTCCTTCTGCTGTTAGAATGTGTTTTTGTATCTAAAAGTTCATACCTTCCTTTCTGAAAATCAAAAAACTTTGGGTAGAAATGCTTTAATAAATAATGCTGGGTTCAAAAAAGCTCAACAGAGCTCATAGAAACTCGAAAACGTGCTAAAACGTTTGTTTCCATTTTTTGTTTTGTTAAGAAAATACTATGTAGGAGGGTTTGTGGAATAAAAAAAATGCTTATGCTCAAAAAAGCTCAAAGAAGCTCAAAGGAGCTTGAAGAAGCTTGAAGAAGCTCAATAAAAACATTCAGAAGAGCACAAAAAAGCACAAGCTTCTTCAAGCTGAAATAAAAGCTTAAATGTCTGTAAAAGCAACTTTTTTTTGAGCTGCAGTGTGCATGAGCACAAGTCTCCGCCATCTTGACCGTGGGAAGTCGGCTGTGACTTCCTGCCGTTTCCCTGCTGAACATACTGTATGCGAGACACCATGCACTTTCTGGATGGTCCTGCAGTCTTTGTCCCAGGAGCTTGGTGGGGAGGGCAAATTCCACTCTGCTCACCTAGGTGAGATGTGTGATAGACTCACCCGGGACAGAGGCTTTTGGAGAGGACTGAATGCTAGCCTCTTGCCTGCTGATTATGGGCCCTGGTTTGTTAAGGGAAACCTTTGTTTCAGCCCCCCATGCGCTCTTATGTCTAAGTCACCCTGTGTCTATTAGGGGCACAGGGTGACCCAGCAAATAATGGACAACTACTATTACTTAAATTTAACAGTAATATTTATCCACAATATCTCCCAGGACTATTCCTTCAGAACTATTCAGAACTATACATGTCTCCCCAAGGCACACTGGGACTCATAGCAGATGCTGATGTCATCAGCAAGCCACCTGTTTGGGATTGTACTTCAAATGGGGTCCTTGCTATTGTGTGAAAATTTTCTGTGTTTCTACTTATGTTAATGTCTATTTTACTTTCTGATCTAGGAGAGGACACATATGGTCTCTGAGTCACCTAGGCTGGTTAAAATGATTAGATAATTAGCTCACTTTAATTAATGTTTCTAGGTACAGTTGAATTGTTAAATTAATCTAATCAAGAGGGGAGGGGGGGGGAAGTACTCCCATGGTGTATATATATATCTCTGTGCCTTGGTTGAAATAAACAGTCTATTTCTGACCTAGCAGCCAAAACGAGTTCTGCTTAGTTCTTGGTTGTAATATGGGGCTGTATATTTGATATCTGATGTTCAGACTGGAGGAGGCTGTATGCTCATGGAAGTACTCAAGTGGAGTGGGTCGGTTCCGTGAAAAGCCGAGCAGAAGTAATTATGGGTACCTTCCAGAAATAGGTACCTCCTCCCTAAAAAATAAAAAGAGTTCACAACACAGGCAGAGGAGGAGAAAGATCTGCATAACCATACATCTCAACTTTTTTAGATGGGAACGAGGGACACCTATTGGCAAAAGGAAGTCAGCCTAACATCAATAGTGGGTAAATTATTGGAGGGGATGATAAGGGACTATATCCAAAAATTTACTGAGAATAAAAATATCATTAGTGGTAATCAACATGGGTGTTAGGAAAGGTCATTCCTGCCAGACCAATCTGTTAACATTCTACGAGGAAGTGAGCTACCATCTAGACAGGGGAAGGCCCATGGACCTAGTGTATCTGGATTTTGAAAAAGAATTTGATACAGTTCCCCATAAACATGCCCACAGATCACTTAAGCTATAAAACAAGTGAACAGACAGCACTATCACAATACATCAATCAATAAATAATTCAAAATAAGATAGTCCATATAGTCAAAACGAAATGAAGAAGCTGTCAGATGTTAATCAAGCAATCCACCAAAGGGTGATAAAGACTACACACACCACCAGACGTGATTAGTACAGAGTCTCTCCCCATAGGTATTGAACTCACCACAGGTAATGGCCTCAAACTCTTGTGTTTGGCAAGCACACTATTTCCCTTCAAAGGGTTAACTCCTTGCCGCTGCGTTCAATCAAAGCTCAATCACATTAGGAAGATAAGAAGACTCAAATAGTGCAATGTTGTAAAAACCAGTTGTACATTTATACAATAAAACATTCTGACATTGCACTTACATATAGACTATAAAAAGCACCCATTAAGTAACATGAGCAGTCTGTCTGCAGAGATAGCAAGCCGCATGGGTCTCTCACCGCACCAGCTCCGCTGCCCAGGCGTCTCTCATAATGTAGTAGTCATCTGGATGTTGCTGTACAGCCACGCTGTAAGGAAGCACCCATGGCCACTGGAGTGCCTATGCGCCAGCCAGTGCTGTCCGTTCTACAGTGTTCCTGCACCTGTGACCCCATTGTTTACTCTGAGAGACTTCCTGCACCTGTGATCCCAGCATATACTCTGATAAACTTCCTGCAACTGTGACCCCGGCTTCCTTTAGGACTCTGTTTGCTCTCTGCCTGCCCTGACCCCGGCTTGTCTATGACTACTCCTCTGCCTGACCCCTTGTGCTTCTGCAGCCCACACGTTGCCGACCCTGCTTGTAACCGACTATCCGCCTGCCTGGTCCACCTTTACCGCATTGCCAGCCTGTTACCGACTGGCCTGTACTACCACCCTTCTGCCTGCATGAGCTGCTGTGGACCCTCACCTACCATCAGTGACCAAGTCCAGCCCTCGGTTCCAGAGCTCCCTGTCTCCACTATCAGGGGTTCTTGAACCAGGTCCGTAAAAGAGGTTGCCCCCGCATAAGTCAGACTCAACCACCAGGTATGTGACACACGCCCCCGACATGTTTCGTCATACAGACTTAATCATGGGATTGGCTGTACAGCGTGGTAACAATCTTTATAACTCTGAGGCTATGCAAATGATTGCCATCCGCACACCACTCGTTAGGGTCTCTATTGCCTTAATCTCTAGTGCAGCACGGCACTTCTTTGGTCCTACAGCTAAATGAATGGCTCCAGTGACCCCATAACATATTGCAGCTAGAAAAAGTACATTGTGACACACTTAAATCATTACAAAAGTTCCGAAATTCATTGTCAATATATAAATAACATCCTACAATAAAAAAAACTATTATAGAAATTCATAAGATATATAAATATAACAATATAAACATTAAGATATTTTAAAATAATAACTTCATTAACCACTTGCTGACTGCCGACTGCAGTCTGACGGCAACAGAGTGGCTCGTTATCACAAACCGCCATCATACGACGGCGGCTGCGATAACTAGTGCTGTGAGCGGGGGGGTCCAGGGAGCTGGTGCGGCGGACTCGATCGCCACCGGCTACCCGCGATGGCCCCCCCGCAGAGAGAGAACGGTGTATGTAAACACGAATCTCCGTTCTGTTGAAGGGGGAAGGGCGAAGGATCACAGGCTTCCTCTATATGGACACACACAGTTAGAACATGCCCAGGGAACACAGTTAACCCTTAGAGCACCACCTGCAGGTTAACCCCTTCACTGCCAATGGCATTTACACAGTAATCAGTGCATTTTTATAGTACTGATCGCTGTATAAACGCCAATGGTCCCAAAAAGTGTCAAAATGGTCCGACATGTCTGCTGCAATATCGCAGTACCGCTGAAAATTGCAGATCGCCGCCATTACTAGTAAAAAATAAAAATAAATAAAAACCCCAGAAATGAATTCTCATCATCCGTAAACGCGGCAACTTTTGCGCAAAGAAATCAATAAACGCCGATTGCGATTTTTTTTTACCAAAAATATGAGGAGGAATATAAATCGGCCAAAACTGATGGAAAAAAATGTTTTTTTATATATATTTTTTTGGATTTGTATTTTAGCAAAAAGTAAGAAATTTGTTTTTTTTTTGCAAAATTGTCGCTCTTCTTTTGTTTATAGCGGCGATCCCAAATGACGCAGAGGGGATCAAATACCACCAAAAGAAAGCTCTATTTGTGGGAAAAAATTGAGGCAAATTTCGTTTGGGTACAACGGCGCATGACCACGCAATTGTCAGTTAAAGCAACGCAGTGCCAAATCACAAAAAGTGCTCTGGTCCTAAAGTGGGAAATCCTTCCGGGGCTGAAGCGGTTAATGCCTGGGCACTGCCCAGGGGCCCCATGATAAATCTTGCATTACATCATACTTGCCAACTGCCCTATGTCTGCTAGGATAGTCATGCATTTTACTAAGTTTTCCCAGGATGACAATGTCCCGAGCAGCGTCCTGGAACTTTTACTTTGCCCTCCTGATCCCCTCCCCCCCTGTACTTTGCCCTTTTGCCTCCCCCTTTGCTCTATTTGTGTTGATTTAGTCTTTGATTAATAGCATTTTTTCTTATTGTTTAAAATACATTTTATTGAAAGTACTGGTAAATATATGTTTTAATTATATCAATTATTTATACTTTAATTCTTGAGAGTAGGTGTGCAATTTTGGTTGGCTGGTAGGGGCCCCAGTGCATTTCTGTGCCCAGGGGCCCATGATGTTATAAGACGGCCCTCACCCTAGACTGTGTTTTTGGAACCGGTGTGAATGGACTGGTGCTGGCGGGAATGGGCAGCCTCTGTACTATTAGGAAAGAACCAGTTAATGTCAGTAACACCTGTAGGGGTGATGCTACAAATGGAGTTAAAGTTGACCTCAAACCTTTATTTGCCCTTTATAGTGGTTGTCAAGTCATGAGAACCACTTTAAACTACAGGTAAGCCTACAATAAGGCTTACCTGTAGGTTCAGGAAATATCACCTAAATCTGTACAGTTTAGGAGATATTCCCTGTATCTGCATGTGCCGACGTCATCGGCACATGCGCACTGAAGAATCGGCACCCGGGGTAGCCCAGGGTGCTGTTTCTTCTGCATTCGTGCCGTAAATGACGGCGCACAGGAGTGACGTCAGCGCGGCTCCGCCAATCACAGCGCTGGAGCCCGCGCTGTGATTAGATGGAGCCGCAGACCCGGAAGAACGATGTCGCCGGTCACAGCGGTGTGCCGAGACCGCTGCAACAGCTTCGTTCTGAGGTAAGTGTTTCATAATGAGCTAGTATGCAATGCATACTAGCTCATTATGCCTTTTACTTTGCAGGTTTTTTTTTTTTGGGGGGGGGTGAGGGCGGCTTTACAACCACTTTAACCACTTGCCAACCGACAAAGTGGCCCGAGATTGCGCACTGTGAGCGCGCGCGCCGCCGGAGGCGCGCCCGCCCGCTCACTGTGTTCGGGGGGGGCAGGGAGCGGGTTCGGCGGACTCGATCGCCGCCGGCTACCCGCGATGCCCCCCCCCCGCACTGGAAGAACGGAGGTCTGTATAAGTAAACACGGACCTCCGTTCTGTGAGAGGGGGAAGGGCTGTGATCACAGCCTTCCTCTATATGGAAGCTGTGATCACTTCCTTTCCCCTGCTAGGGTAGCCCACACACAGTTAGAACACGCCCAGGGAACACAGTTAACCCTTAGAGCGCCCCCTGCAGGTTAACCCCTTCACTGCCAATGGCATTTACACAGTAATCAGTGCATTTGTATAGCACTGATTGCTGTATAAATGCCAATGGTCCCAAAAAAGTGTCAAAATGGTCCGACATGTCTGCTGAAATATTGCAGTATCGCTAAAAATCGCAGATCTCCGCCATTACTAGTAAAAAATAAAAAAAAAAATAACCCCAGAAATGAATTCTCATCATCCGTAAACGCGGCCACTTTTGCGCAAACCAATCAATAAACGCTGATTGCGATTTTTTTTATCACAAATATGAGGAAGAATATAAATCGGCCAAAACCGATGAAAAAACATTTTTTTTATATTTTTTTTTTGGATTTGTATTTTAGCAAAAAGTAAGAAATTTGTTTAATTTTGCAAAATTGTCGCTCTTCTTTTGTTTATAGCGGCGATCAGAAATGACGCAGCGATGATCAAATACCACCAAAAGAAAGCTCTATTTGTCGGAAAAAAAGGACGCAAATTTTGTTCAGGTGCAACGTCGCACGACAGCGCAATTGTCAGTTAAAGCGACGCAGTGCCGAATCACAAAAAGTGCTCTGATCCTAAAGTGTGAAATCCTTCCGGGGCTGAAGTGGTTAAGAAGGTTCTGCAATTTGAGTTCCAATGTTGCACCTAGATTCCTTTAGTTCTCCTAAAAGGTTAAATTTGGCTTCCGAACTGTCAAGCCCAATTTTGTCTTCTTCAGGCTAAAAACGTCACAGACTCTGAGCAGCAAATGTGTTAACATGTGCAACCATTCACATGCCATCTGACAGTCATTGCTCATTCTTTAGATGCAACGGAATAGCTAATCATGCCATCGTACCTCATGATCTTCATGTGTTCCTGGCTCTAGATATAAACGTGGAATTGAAGAAACAACACAAACTTGAGCTCCTTTTTTGGTCACGTTAGTTAAGTCAGGATGAAACGACCTTCAACCGAAACTTTGTATTTTCAGAAATTGTTCCTTTTTCCGGGGCCTTTAGAGTAAAATCACCGGGTTCAAAATCCCAAAGGCAAACCATCATAAAGGGTTACCCCCGGGGCCTTTTCCAGTCTTATGAGTTTCCTAATTTGTGATGCTCTATGAAATATCTCCGTATCATACAGGGAATTATATTAACCACTTGCCGACCGCCGATCGGCATCTGACGGCGACAAAGTGGCACGTTCCCGCAAATCGCCGTCATACGACGGCGGCTGCGGGAACGTGTATAGTGAGCGCACGCGCGCCGCCGGAGGCGCGCCCGCGCGCTCACTGTGTCCAGGGGGGGCCAGGGAGCGGGTGCGGTGGCTTCGATTGCCGCCGGCCACCCGCGATGCCCCCCCCGGAGCGAATGAGCGGAGGTCCATGTATGTAAACACGGACCTCCGCTCTGTGTGAGGGGGAAGGGCTGTGATCACAGCCTTCATTTACGTGAAGGCTGTGATCGCTTTCCTTCCCCAGATAGGCAGTCCCCCTTACAGTTAGAACACGCCCAGGGAACATAGTTAACCCTTAGCGCGCCCCCTGCAGGT
>BLSH010432038.1:1216809-1227421 GCA_018402905.1 Glandirana rugosa
TACAACGCCGCACGACCGCGCAATTGTCAGTTAAAGCGACGCAGCGCCGAATCGCAAAAAGGGCTCCGGTCCTAAAGCTGGAAATCCTTCCGGGGCTGAAGTGGTTAATAACAGTCTCCTCGGATGGTACAAATATATATATATGAAATTTTGATCCTTAGAGAAAAAAAGTTGAAGTCATTTTTCAACATACTGATGGAAAGGTTCTGTTTTTTTTCTTTTTTCCTTGTCATTTGCTGAGGAAATAAAAAGATCGCTTTTTGCTGATCTAAAGATAATAATGCAAATTAGGAATCCAGGCAGCCATCAGTGGTAACATCTATCAGTTTGTTTTATGATGACTCCTTTCTCTTATTTGAGGAATTGAAGATACAGCTGACCTTGGCAATAGAATGTTCTTAAAATATCTCTCACTAAGGCATGCAATGACAAACCAAATTTGGCCATATTTGGTCAATAATGTCATTCAGGATCCTGACCCAATTTTTTACATACAGTTGCCAGGGATCTGTCATTTAGCACCGGTAGGGCAGCAGGGTAACATCATAGGGCAGCAGGGTAACATCATAGGGCAGCAGGTCACCATGATTAACGCTGGATCACTAGATGACGTGATTGAGGTGTTTACATTGGGAAACATTACTTGGCCATATTTGGTCAATGATATGGCCCAGGATCTTCACCCAGTTTGTTTAAATACAGCAGGGGATCTGTCATTTATTAGTGGTAGTAGAACAGCGTAACATGGTATGGTGGCAGGTCATTATGCTTAACGCTTGATCTACATCACTAGATGACGTGATTCTTGAGGTATTTACAGTGGGAGGCATTATTTGGCCCTATCTGATCAATGATATCACCCAGTATCTTCACCCAGTTTGTTTACATACAGCAGGGGATCTGTCATTTATCAGTGGTAGTAGAACAGGGTAACATGGTAGGGTGGCAGGTCATCATGATTAACGCTGGATTTACATCACTAGATGACAGGATTGAAGGATTTACATTGGGTGACATTATTTGGCAATGTTTGTTCAATAACATCACCCAGGATCCTCATCTGGTTTTTCTACTTACAGCAGGCAGGGATTTGTCATTTAGCAGTGGTAGTAGAACAGGGTAACATGGTAGGGTGGCAGGTCATCATGCTTAACGCTTGATCTACATCACTAGATGAAGTGATTCTTGAGGTATTTACATTGGGAGATATTATTTGGCCCTATTTGGTCAATGATATCACCCAGTATCTTCACCCAGTTTGTTTACATACAGCAGGGGATCTGTCATTTATCAGTGGTAGTAGAACATGGTAACATGGTATGATGACAGGGCATAATGCTTAATGTTGGATCTACATCACTAAGTGACGTGATTGAGGTATTTACATTGGGAGATATTATTTGGACATATTTAGTCAATGACATCAACCAGGATCTTCACCCGGTTTGTTTACATATAGCAAGAGGCGATCTGTCATTTAGCAGCAGTAGGACAGCAGCGTAACATTGTAGGGACGGAGGCCCTCATGATTAACACTGGATCTACATCACTCAATGACATGAATGAGACAATTACATTGGGAGATATTATTTGGCCATAATGACATCACCCATCTTCACAGGAGATCTGTCATTTAACAGCGGTAGTGTAGCAGGGAAACATTGTAGGGCAGCAGACATACAGTAGGTGTGCGTACAGGGTGTGCCGGATGTGCCTGGGTCCACCCTACTCACCCCGTGTGGTGCTGATTCCCCCTGCTTTCTGTCTCCCCCTTGCAGTGCGGCCATCTTCCCTTCTCTCCACTCAGGGAAGGGGCTGGTAAATATTCCATTAACTGGCCCCTTCCTTTTCTGAATGAACACATTCATTCTTAACTGAAGCATAGTAAACTATGTTTACTGCAGGCTGCAGAGAAAGGGACTGGAGAAGCTCTGTCCTCGGTTTCTTTCCCTGTCTCAAAAGTGAGACATCAGGGGTCTGTTTTGACCCTTGATATTTCACCAAAGCCCTATAATGGGGCTCCTAAAAAACTTTAAAAAAATAATAAAAAATAATATTGTAAAAAATAATAAATACCGCCACATGAGGGTCTGGTTGCGGGGCTATCGGGGGAGACCCACGGAGCTCCCCCCCCTTCTAATCTCTCATTCTTCTTCCCCCCCATCTCCCGCCCACTCCCTCCCCTCTCCCACGCCTTCCCCCCTCTCTCACCCTTTTCCCTTTCCGTTCCTCCCCACCCAGCCCTCCCTCCTATCCCACCCCCCCCCACATCCCTCCCTTCCATCAGCCTACTTACCTCATGAAGAAATATAACTACAACCGCTAAAAGGAACAATGCAAAGGGGAAAGTTCCCACAAACACCCAGACACATACTATCCCTATCCAGAAAACTCCGCTACCCCACCTGAAGTCCTCTCGCTCATCCCAACATCCCCAGGCCTAGACGAATGACCCTCGGCTTAAAAACTTACTAGTCTCACACTAATGGTCTCATACTACAACACCAGGCATTGAACAGACAATATTAGTACCCTGATTTTGCACAGAAACTCTACGTCTAAGGCAACTGTGACTCCCGCAAAATCAGTACCCACCCCTAATAAACAACATATCATAAAAAGGGCTAAAGGGATGTAACTTCTTATTGTTCTTATTGTTTCTGTTATACTTCAAATACCGGTTGTAATCAATCAACAGTGTACCGGCTATACCATTCAAGCATTACTGAACAACTTATGTCTTGTACACATGTTACTCTGTTATTATTAAATAAAAACTTCCTTAATGGGAAAAAAAAAAAAAAAATAATAAATAAATTTACTAACACCGTCCACTGGCCTAGTGACACCAATTTTTGCTGCACCGATGCCATCCACTGCTCTGCTGATATACACGCATGTGCATTTGTGCTCTGGGGTGCACGCCCTAATGTAATAGGCTGTGCACACCAATGACGGCAGATCACCATGACTACTGCTGGATCTATATCACTTGATGACATGATTGAGGCATTTACATTGGGTGATTTTAATTGCCCATATTTGGTCAAGGACCTCACCCATCCTTACCCAGTTTGTTTACATACAGGAGACAAGGATCTGTCATTTAGCAGCAGCAGTGCAACAGAGTAACATGGCAGGACGCCAAGCCATCATGATTGAAGGGAGAACCCTGTGTACTTTTTTGGGGGGGGGCAACAAACAAACCACCTGCCTCCCACCCCCCCAGTCGGTTGGTCATACAACCCCCCCGTCACTTGCTCATCCATCGGCCCACCAGCCCTTCACTTGCCCCATCTAGGTCGCAGGCAGCTTTGGATCCTTCCTGCATCTCCTCCTCCTCCATGGCTTCCTCCTCAGCGGCCAATATGGTCACTTCTCCTCTTAGCCAATCGGGTCTCAGGACCCGTTTCCTGATTGGCAGAGAGTCAGGAAGACAATAGCAAATATTAATTAATCTAATCTCTAATCAAGGGCTTCGAAAAAAAAAAAGCAAATTGGGATCCATGCGTCCAGCGCCCTGCATATAAATTAGGGGCCGGGCACATGGATTAGGGGAGCGACACACTTGTGCCCCGCATGGACGGGCTGCTACTGGTACATTGCTCTTATACCTCTGGGGACATTTGTAAAAAATAGTATGTGGGTAAAATAATAAAAGAATTTGTATAATTGTCTCTTCAGTCAGACCTTTTTGTTTACACCTACATATCTTTTAGATATCTTTGTCGCTTCCGCTCCTGATGAGTGGCGGGCAGCCACGAAAAGCGTCAAGGTTCTTTGATGCCACAGTTACATTTCTACATCTTCATATACCTACCACTTTACACAATCATGTCTGGCGATGTTATGGCTACAATTATTATGTGGTCTTTCATACAATATGTAAACATGTAATTTAACAACAGTGTTTTATCAATACCATCATGTTATGCCTATGCGTGTATATATATATGAATTATTAGTTACTATTTATTACAATTTTATATACATTGTGTTGTGACCCCATCTGTATTGCTATATGACATAATAAATGTCTTTACAGATACACTGTGCTTTTTTGCTGACCTTCAAAGTCCCAACCCCCCCTTTTCTCTCAAAGAAAGTCCAGAAAGTGCCAGGACTGTCTCCTATAGATGATTCATCTGCGGGATTGGGGCACCACCAGTGCAGAGCTCAGGAATGGCAGCAGGCAGATGTGAGAACATCGGCACGCACAGTGAGAAGACTTTTGGAGGGTGGCCTGGTGTCAAGAGCAAAGAAGCCACTTTTCTCCAAGAAAAACATCAGGGACAGACTGATATTCTCCAAAAGGTACAGGGGTTGGACTGCTGGGAGCTGGGGTAAAGTCATTTTCCTTGATGAACCCCCAATTGTTTGGGGCATCCGGAAAAAAAAAACTTGTCTGGAGAAGAAAAGTTGAGGGCTACCATCAGTCCAGTGTCATGCCAACAGTAAAGCATCCTGAGACTATTCATGTGTGTGGTAGCTTCCAAGGGAGGGGCTCACTCACAATTTTGCCTAAGAACACCGCCATGAATATAGAATGGTACAAAAACATCCTCTGAGACCAACTTCTCCCAACCATCCAAGAACAGTTTGGTGAGAAACAATGCATTTTCCAGCATGGTGGAGCACCTTGCCATAAGGCAAACGTAATGATAACTAAGTGGCTTGGGGAACAAAACATCTAAATTTTGGGTCCATGGCCAGGAAGCTCCGCAGACCCTAATCCCGTTGAGAACTTGTGGTCAGTCTTCAAGAGGAGGGTGAGCAAAAAACCCCACAAATTCTGACAAACTCCAAGCATTGATTATATAAGAATGGGCTGCCAACAATCAAGATGTGGCCCAGAATTTGATTGACAGCATACCAGGGCGAATTGTAGAGGTCTTGAAAAAGAAGGGTCAACACTGTCCTGTGTCATGCCAACAGTAGAGCATCCTGAGACTATTCATGTGTGTGGTAGCTTCTAAGGGAGTTGGCTCACTCACAATTTTGCCTAAGAACACCGCCATGAATAAAGAATGATAAAAAAAATCCTCCGAGACCAACTTCTCCCAACCATCCAAGAACAGTTTGGTGAGGAACAATGCCTTTTCCAGCATGGTGGAGCACCTTGCCATAAGGCAAAAGTGATAACTAAGTGGCTTGGGAAACAAAACATCAAAATTTTGGTTACATGGCCAGGAAACTCCCCAGACCTTAATCCCATTGAGAACTTGTGGTCAGTCCTCAAGAGGCGAGTGAACAAAAAACTCCACAAATTTGATTGACAGCATTCCAGGGCGAATTGTAGAGGTCTTGAAAAATAAGGGTCAACACTGTCCTGTGTCATGCCAACAGTAGAGCATCCTGAGACTATTCATGTGTGGTAGCTTCTAAGGGAATTGGCTCACTCACAATTTTGCCTAAGAACACCGCCATGAATAAAGAATGGTAAAAAAACATCCTCCGAGACCAACTTCTCCCAACCATCCAAGAACAGTTTGGTGAGGAGCATGGTGGAGCACCTTGCCATAAGGCAAAAGTGATAACTAAGTGGCTTGGGGAACAAAACATCAAAATTTTGGTTACATGGCCAGGAAACTCCCCAGACCTTAATCCCATTGAGAACTTGTGGTCAGTCCTCAAGAGGCGAGTGAACAAAAAACTCCACAAATTTGATTGACAGCATTCCAGGGCGAATTGTAGAGGTCTTGAAAAAGAAGGGTCAACACTGAAAATATTGACTCTTTGCATAAACTTCATGTCATTGTCATTAAAAACCTTCAACACTTATGAAATGTTTGTAAGTAATTACCGTATTCTTCAGTATCCCACAGTAACATCTGACAAAAAGATCTAAAAACACTGAAGCAGCAGACTTTGTGGAAATGTATATTTGTGTCATTCTCAAAACTCTGGCTGTCATATTTCTGGCATGTTGCCAACAGTGTTTATTTTTACTTTACTCTGCAAAATTTAAGAATAAAGATAATAAACTATTTTTGCTTTAAATTAGCTGAATCGTCATGCCTATATGTCAAACAATTGAAATATTTGCAATGTTCGGATCGGTCTGGTTTTCATTCTGATTCATTCTTGTCAACAAAAAGCTGTGTAAGCGCCAAGAGTTTGGCAGTCACAAATTTAAGGTCTGTTTGCATTTTGCAGGCTTCAGCTAAGTAGGTCATTGAAAGTAGAAATTTGGTGGTTGGAGAATTTTAATTCAACACTCGTGAGCTTAGGTGTGATCTCATTAGAGGTGGCAGGTGGAGGCTCAGTGTACTGCTGGTTCAGCTCCGTGTTTTGTGTGATCTTTGGATTTGTACATTTAGGAGAGCAGACTGAATGCAATGTTGTGATGCCATGTGTCAGAACAGGGATAGTGACTGAATGAGGACTTCCATTAAAATATAACTAAGAGAAAAACTTTTTTCTTCTTAGTTTTAGGTAGAGTGGAGAGGGATTACAACACCTGTCATGTGTCTATTGCTGTCTGTGCTCCCATTAGGGAGATTCAACCTCACAATTTGTCCTATAAAGAAAATCCCACATTTTGGTTTGTCCCCAGAACAGAAATAGAGGGTGTAGCACCCTCTAGTGTGTTAGAAAAGGTGCACATAGTTAGTTGTTAGTGTTGGAAAATCTGGCTTGGCTGAGAGCCAGGCTTGGTTGAATTTGGGCAGGGGCGTTGCTAGGTCTACAAAAGATCTGGGGCTAGAGCCCATAGCAGCAAAGTAAAGAAAGTCATACGCTTGAGTGGGCATACACATGTATATAATATACATGTGTGTGTGTGTGTGTATATATATATATATATATATAAATATTGTTACATACCTGAGTGTGGATTCCCCTTACATCAGGGTCCCCAGAGAGACATACTTGCTAATTGCAGAACTGCACCCACCCGGTAAGAGACTTGGGGCTATGGGCCCCAGACTCGGGGCTATAGCCCCAATAGCCACCCCCTAGAAACGCCCCTGGCGATCAGTATAAAGAGTGTTTATTAATTCTAGTCATGTAAATCCATCTCTTGGAAACAAAAATTGGGCTTTTAAATTCTGCGCTCAACCAAATTAAATCTGTTACCTATTGGTAAAACTTGATGGGCTTAAAACAGCACCCAATTTTCTATATGTCTTGGATGCTCCAACATTAAGATTCCTTGCCTTAATTCTTGACCCTGGAATTGGTCAGGGCCTCATAAATATGCTAAGCAGCTCCTCCTAGCCTCCGTCCACTACTTCTAGAAGCTTCTCCAAGGTTCTAGAAAGCAGGGGGAGGCACCAGAGATACTGTTTGTTGAATCATCCAGCCTCCCTGAGTCACTCCATCATGACCCAAATTCAGGGGCGTTGCTAGGGGGTGGCTATTGGGGCTATAGCCCCGAGTCTGGGGCCCATAGCCCCAAGTCTCTTACCGGGTGGGTGCAGTTCTGCAATTAGCAAGTATGTCTCTCTGGGGACCCTGATGTAAGGGGAATCCACACTCAGGTATGTAACAATATTTATATATATATATATATATATATATATATATATATATACACACACAAACATGTATATTATATACATGTGTATGCCCACTCAAGCGTATGACTTTCTTTACTTTGCTGCTATGGGCTCTAGCCCCAGATCTTTTGTAGACCTAGCAACGCCCCTGCTGATCGCCCATCTCTTTAATGCAACAATTCCTAACTTTGCTAATCCACCCACAGAGCACTGTGCCATGGTCACAATAGGCCCGTTTAACATTTTTTTTTATGTCTTTGCTGACGCCTATGGGATTTAAACATTGAATGTGAGAATAGCAGCAGCTAAAAGAGCTCCTCTTAGTAGTACTTGACCCTAGGCAGACTTTTGACTATTACTAATGGCACTCCAAACTTCCAAGTGTCTCAACAAAACACAAGGCCTAAGGCAAATGTAGAGTGAGGGATCTATCTGTGATGTTCAAAGAAAACCCCCCAGGCTGTGATATCAGACATTTCAGTCTACATCATGGGTATGCCTTGTTGCCTCTGGTAATGTCTCTGGTCTGTCCTCCCAACACAAATCACTAATCAATACGCAGTAACAGAGAAACGTGTTTATCGGCATTTCCTGGCTTCCGGGCTTAATTTATTGCTCTGGTTTTGAGATGGCTCTTCTCAAGTCTCAAGTCTGATTTTTATTGGTCAATAAAGATGTCAGATTCCTACACTGGTAAATATTTCTTATTGAAACAACGTTATTGTTTAATAATGGGTAGGTTCCCCAAAATAAGGCCACAACCAAAACCATACCATTTAAGGAATAACTATTGAATTAGAATAACCATTGATCAATAAAATGGACTTTAACCACTTCAGCCCTGGAAAGTTCACCCCCCTTCCTGACCAGGCCATTTTTTTGTGATACGGCACAGCGTTGCTTTAACTGACAATTATGCGGTCGTGCAACTCTGTACCCAAATAAAATTGATGACCTTTTTTTTCCCCCACAATTAGAGCTTCCTTTTGGAGGTATTTGATCACCTCTGTGGTTTTTATTTTTTGTGCTATAAACAAAAAAAAGGCCAACAAATTTTTAAAAAAATTCTGCTAAAAATATATAATGTTTGGGGGTTCTGAGTAATTTTCTAGCAAAACAAAATGATGATTTTTACATGTATGAGAGGAATGCCAGAATTGGCCCAGTATGGAAGCAGTTAAAGCCTAGGATTGAATATAGATATAAACTCGGCGCCAACGGAGATTAAAAGTCCAATGTAGCCAGCTGCAGTGTTAAAGAGGAAGTAAACCCAGATTGGGTTTACTTCCTCTACAGTGCCCTGTAAATCAGAAGCATAATGGGCTACTATGAATCGTGTAGTAGCCCATTATGTGCCACTTACCTGCAAACGTAGCCTGCGATGTCCAGCGCTGTCCCCTGTGCTGGCCGCATCCATCTTCTGCCCCTCTTCCTTCCGGGGCCGCGACTCCGGCGCTGTGACTGGCCGGAGTCGCGTGACGTCACTGCACAGTGTCAGTGGAGAAACGGCACGGAGGCTGAAATGACGTCGGCACATGCAGAACACTGCATATCTCCTGAACCATGCAGGTTTGGGAGATATGCAGGGCACCTACAGGTAAGCCTTATTCTAGGCCAGGGATATGCAATTAGCGGACCTCCAGCTGTTGCAAAACTACAAGTCCCATCCTCAGTGGTGTATTTAGGTTTTGTGCTGCCCTAGGCCCGACTAAACTCGTGCCCCCCCTCCCCCACACAGTTGCAGAAAGCCGGCTGCCCGCACAACAACTCATTGGTTGGGGTTCGCTGCCTGGGCCCTTTGGGATGCCCAGACCCCCACATATGTATGGGCTGTCCCCCTCTAATGGCGGCCCTGCCTGTATTATCAGAGTCTTTTTGTGCTGCCCCCTTGCAAAGTGCCGCCCTAGGCCTGTGCCTTGTTGGCCTAGGCCAAGATAAGCGGCGACAGTTTAGCTTGGGTACAATGACGAACGACCACGCAATTGTCAGTTAAAGCGACGCAGTGCCGAATCGCAAAAAGTGCTCTGGTCCTAACGTGGGAAATCCTTCCGGGGCTGAAGTGGTTAAGTTTAAATAAATTAGATCTTTATTTTTTAGCACAGGTTTCATTGATTATTTATTTATCATTAAAGAGGAAGTAAACCCTGGTAGGGTTTTACTTCCTCTGTTACCCTGGAATGTAAAAGCATAATGGGCTAGCATGCATCGCATATTAGCCCATTATGTGCCACATACCTGCATTGGCAGCAAGCGCTGCCCAGCGATGTCCCCGCTCCAGGCCGCATCCATCTTCTGCCCCTCTTCCTTCCGGGGCTGCGATCTCTGGCTCTGTGACTGGCCGGAGTCGCGTGACGTCACTCCCGCACATGCGCATGGGAGCCGCCAGTCACGGCACGATCTCAGTGAAGGAACGGCACAGAGGCCGTTTCTTCACTGCGCATGTGCCCGGTGATGTAGGCACATCGCAGTACATTGCATATCTCCTGAACCGTGCAGGTTTAGGAGATATGCAGGGCACCTACAGGTAAGCCTTATTATAGGCTTACCTGTAGGTTAAAGTGGTTGTCACGGGTTGACAACCACTTTAAGCGTATAAGTGAGGTAGGTAGAAATTGACAAAACAATCCCCGCCCCCCAATCTCCTTGCAGCATCCCAGGGAAGTCACCCCTCCTGCCCACCCTTTGTCCCGGCCCTGAAAATCACTACCCCCCCCCCCCCCCCCCAGCTCCCCTTACCTTGTGCTTGGACACCAAACCTACTTACCACAAAGCCCCTCTTACAAGCTCAAGGTCATTGAAGGGATTTTGAGTTATCTAGCAGAAGGGAATGAAGCCGGAACAGTTGGAAGCAGATCTGTTCCACCATAAGGCTTCCGTCGCTGGCAGCAAAAGGGTTACTATAATGCAGTAAAGGGTTAATCCCATGCCCCGATTTTTAGAAGTTTACCAAGTTTGGCAAAAAAAAAACATTTTTTTTCCAATTATAAACAAGTTGAATTTAATGTCGAGTTTTTAAAGAGCACAGACTGTGAACCATCACGCATTAGTTGAGCTCACAAATTTTGCGGCATGATAATTGGCCACGCTTGCCTGTAGCAAATTAAACCACAGGT
>BLSH010432038.1:1303630-1314274 GCA_018402905.1 Glandirana rugosa
TTAATCTGTTTCGGTAGGATTTCTGTCCGACGATGGTAACACTACCAAGAAATACATTGGGTATCACGATGCCCTTAGGAAACAGTACATTTTTTTTAATATCGTTTTATTTATAACATATGGTAGACAATTTTATCAATATTTGTATTTGTTTAATTGGATTTAGTAAGATAAAAAAAGAATATTTTCAGTAGAAAAAGAAAAGAAAAATTATTATAAGTTATTGTAAAAGGAGACATATGTGACACACGTCTTAATAATCCGTTTACTCATAAAACTGGTGTAGTAGGAGAAATACGTACAACAGAATGAGGTTCGACATATCCGAGCTTTCGGATGATGGTTAATTCGTATAATCCACTACACGTAGAGTCATTACTCTTCCCCACACCAAATTACTGTAGTTGTGGGATATAGTCCACACGTATTAATGGTAGTAGGCTTTCGAGCCTATACAGCTTGGAGTAAGACAACATGCATAAAGAGGATGATGTGGTCAAAATACTCATTTGCCTAATAATTCTGCACACAGTGTATACAGAGGAAAATGTTATTGAATATTATTAAAAAGAAAAGAAAAAGATGACTTTTATAAGAAAAAAATAGAATGATTTAGGTTAATTTGTTTATGTTTATAACTATTTTAACAGATGGTATACAATATTTATTTTGCTATAATTTTTTTTACATGACAAAGGATTCCCGTAGCACTATGGGTTACATAAAGAACCATCACAATGGTAGCAGCCTGTCTTTAGGATGGCTTTGTCTAATTGAATCCTTCACTAAACATAGAAGAAAATGGAACAATGTATGTAGATGCAGTAACACGTGTCGCAGAATTCAAGGGAGGAAATGTGTGGTGATCAGTAGCGGCTGGTGTTTCTTTTTTTGGGGAGGGCAGCAAACGACCACCGCCCAGTCGGTCAGATGGAGCCTCCCGATACCCCCCTCCACAGTCGGTCGGTCATCCAGCCCCGCACTTACCCCATGCTTCCATTGCATTTCCTCCTCTGCTTCCGCTGTGCGTCTCCTCCCTCCTCCTCCTCCTAGGCGTCCAATAGGATCGCCTATCCTTTCAGCCAATCGGGTTATGGGTCTCAGAACCCCCTTCCTGATTCATTCATTCGCTATTGTCACACAAGTGGGTGTGCTCTCGCCCTAAGCCCACCCTTTTTTAAAGCCTATTAGAGCCTCTTGCTCTAATCACATGCTTCAAAAAAGAAAAAACTCTATTGGAATCCATGCGTCCGGAGCCCCGCATGTAGATTAGGGGGCCGGGTGCATGTGTGGGGGGGACTCACCCCTGCACCCCGTATGAACGGGCCACTGCTGGTGGGTATCTTCACAAGTTCACAAAGTTCAGAAATGACTGGAATGCAATCTGAAAATGAATATAGGATTTTACATGTTGACCATAGATACACTTTAACTCTCAATGAAATTAATTTTGATGTAACAAATTCTCCTGGGTGCGTCCCTCCATTAATTTTCCATTTCCAGAGAGGAAAGAATGATCTGGATCCCATCTGGTGTGATTGCAAAGCAGAAAAGTTCGACCCTACTGAATGAATTACAGGATAAATCATTTCCACCTCTATATATCTACTCATCCTGGAACCTTGGGTTACAGATCGGTGTTCCTAACTCACTGCTGCAGCTCCTCTTGCAGGCTCCTTCCAGGCGTCCGCTTCCATTAGTGTCATGTTTGGCCAAGAAGCCGAAGCGTAAGGAAGAACCATCTGTGAGAAACAGCGGATCTCTGTGGAGGTGTCGTGCTTGATAAAGCCGGCCGTGTTGATGACTGTCTGAGGAGCTTGGTAATATTTTAAAGCTGCAGCGAGGGGGGGAAATGAGAAGGAAGAAGGAAAATGCTCCCTTAAGAGCAGAAAATGAACAGTTTGAGGACATATCGGAGATGGCTGCTAATGAAAATGAGAAGACACAACCAGGATTATGTCATAATATTTCATCTCAAGATGATCTTTAACACTGCTGTGTAAGGAGAGGCCCCGGATAGGCATTAAAAATACATTCCTCCGCTCAATCAAAGCAAGCGAGTGGCTGCGGGGTCTCTACACTTCCATCACTGGGAAAAAGGAACTCTGCCAGAATCAGAGGTCATTTCAAAGGAATGTAGAGGGTTATATAGAGGGTATGGTGGTGAGCACTATGTGAAGGAGAGGAGTGTGAAGGGTATGATGGTGCGCAGTGCATGCAGGAGAGAAGTATGGAGGGTATGATGGTGGGCAGTATATGCAGGAGAGGAGTGTTGAGGGTATGATGGTGGGCAGTATGTTCAGGAGAGGTGCATAGAGGGTATGATTGTGGGCACTATGTGCAGGAGAGGAGTGTGGAGGGTATGATGGTGGGCACTATGTGCAGCAGAGGTGTGTGGAGGGTATGATGGTGGGCAGTATGTGCAGGAAAGAAGTGTGGTGGTTATGATGGTGGGCTGCAGTGGCAGAACTACCAGGGTCGCAAAGGTTGCACTTGAGACCGGGCCCTGATGTTCTGAAACTGCTAGGGGGCCCTAGAGGGGTTGCTGGATGCAAGGCTTTGAGCTGAGATTGTCTCTCTCATACAGCCCAGAGCCTCCACTGACAGTTCCCCCTCCCTCCTCTCTTGCATGGATAGGAAAGGAGAGAGTCGATCTGCTCCTTCTCCTCCCGCCCCTCTCTTCCTTGTGTGTGATCAAATTCAGCTGCTTAGCTTCACACTTCCTGCACACACAGGAGAACAAAGGAAAGGAGGAGAAGGAGCAGGTCAGCTTTCTCCTCTCCCCTCTGTGCGAGGTAGGAGGGAGGGGGAACTGTTAGTGCAGGCTCTAGGCTGTATGAGAGAGACAGTCTCAGCTCAGAGTCCTGCTGAGGAGACACTGATAGGCAGCACTGATGGGCACTGATAGGGGGCACTAATAGGTGGCACTGATGGGCACTGATAGGGGCACTAATAGGTGGCACTGATGGGCACTGATGGGTACTGATATGCATCACTGTTAGGCTGCACTGAGGGGCACTGATGGCGCTACACTGCTAATAAGGGCACTGATGAGTGATGATCGGTGCCCTGATTATCAGTATAAACAATGTACTAACAGTCTTGCTGGTTAACGGCTCTCTGATAACCGGCAAGTCTGTTTACATGTGATCAGCTGATCACATGGTAAAGGGCCATTGTGATTGGTAATATATGCAAAAGAGGAATGCAGAGGGTATAATGGTGGACAGTATGTGCAGCAGAGGAGTGCGGAGGGTATAATGGTGGGCAGTATGTGCAGCAGAGGAGTGTGGAGGGTATAGTGGTGGGCATTATGTGCACCAGAGGATTGCAGAAGGTATAATGGTGGGCAGTGTGTGCAGCAGAGGAGTGTGGAGGGTATAATGTTGTGCATTATGTGCAGCAGAAGCTTACAAAGGGTATAATGTTGGGCAGTATGTGCAGCAGAAGATTGCAGAGGGTACAATAGTGGACAGTATGTGCATCAGAGGAGTGCAGAGGGTATAATGGTGGGCAGTATGTGCAGCAGAGGAGTGTGGAGGGTATAATGGTGGGCAGTATGCGCAGCAGAGGAGTGTGGAGGGTATAATGATGGGCATTATATGTAGCAGAGGAATTCAGAGGGTTTAATGGTGGGCAGTATGTGTAGCAAAGGAATGCAGAGGATATAATGGTGGGCAGTATGAGTAGCAGAGGAATGCAGAGGGTATAATGGTGGGCAGTATGAGTAGCAGAGGAATGCAGAGGGTATATTGGTGGGCAGTATATGTAGCAGAGGAATGCAGACGGTATAATGGTGGACAGTATGTGTAGCAGAGGAATGCAGAGGGTATAATGGTGGACAGTATGTGTAGCAGAGGAATGCAGAGGGTATAATGGTGGACAGTATGTGTAGCAGAGGAATGCAGAGGATATAATGGTGGACAGTATATGTAGCAGAGGATGCAGAGGGTATAATGGTGGACAGTATATGTAGCAGAGGATGCAGAGGGTATAATGGTGGGCAGTATATGTAGCAGAGAATGCAGAGGGTATAATGGTGGTCAGTATGTGCAGCAGAGGAGTGTGAGGGGTATAATGGTGGATAGTATGTGCAGCAGAGGAGTGTGAGGGGTATAATGGTGGATAGTATGTGCAGCAGAGGAGTGTGGGGGGTATAATGGTGGGCAGTATGTGCAGCAGAGGAGTGTGAGGGGTATAATGGTGGGCAGTATGTGCAGCAGAGGAGTGTGAGGGGTATAATGGTGGGCAGTATGTGCAGCAGAGGAGTTCGGAGGATAATGCAGTGAGCATTATGCATATAAAAGGATTGAGAAGGGTATGACAGCAGGCAGTATACGCAGAAGAGGAGTGCGGAGGGTATATATACATTTTTTACTTTTTCTGCACTGAAGGTAGTGTATTCCCATGAAGAAACAGATCTCAGAAAAGGTCACGATACGTGTAATTTTCAAGAACCTGGACAGCCGACACACTGAGCCACTCAATCAAGTAAGTGGCACGGAAGTGCAGAGCTGGCAGTAAATGTTCTACAGCGGATGACTGGAAGGGAAGGAAGTCAGTCTGCAGTTTTGATCCCCGTTTGATCCTAATAGTCTCAGACAGGTATGACAAGAGCTCTGTTTAAGTTCACTTCCCATTAGATTTTACCCAGGGACATTATGCACAGGCCCTGCAAGACTGACACGTGAAAATAGAAGTCTGGGATTTTACATTGTATCTGCTATTCACAGCTGAGATTTAAAGCTTGTTCAAACACGTTACATTTTTTTGGGCAAGACATTAGATCTCTCCTGGTAAAAATAGGAACGAATATAATTTGTTATTGTATAAGTCATGAGATATTGGAAACTTGTAGAGTTCATAATGAGGAGTTTGTAGGATGGGGTTCATATGTCTCCCTTTAGTTTGGGATACACCTGGTACCTCCCCCAAGGAAACGATGCCTCATCTCTGCCCTCTCTAGTAGAATTCCATATATAAGTAGAGGGTGGGGCTAAGTTGGGTGTGGTTGGAGGGTAGTACAAGCGGCATCATTGAGTAGTGGGAATCTATTGTATAAGTCGTGAAATATTGGGGTTTTGTAGAGTTCATAATGAGGTGTGTGTAGGAAGGTGTTCCCATGTCTCCCTTTAGTTTGGGATACTCCTGGTACCTCCCCCAAAGAAGTGATGCCTCAAGTCTGCCCTCTTTGGCAGGATCCCATATATAAGTTGAGGGTGGGGCTAAGCTGGGTGTGCTTGGAGGGTATCGCAAGCGGCATCATGGAGTAGTGGGACTCCATTGTATGTATTGCATGAAATATTGGGGACTTGCAGAGTTCATAATGAGGAGATTGTAGGAAGGTGTTGCTATTTCTCCCTTTAGTTTGGGATACTCCTGGTACCTCCCCCAAGGAAATGATGCCTCAACTCCACCCTCTTTGGCAGAATTCCATTTATAAGTAGTGGGTGGAGCTAAGTTGGGTGTGGTTGGAGGGTAGAACAAGCGGCATCATTGAGTAGTGGGTTTTGTAGCGTTCATAATGAGGTGTGTGTAGGAAGGTGTTCCCATTTCTTCCTTTAGTTTGGGATACACCTGGTACCTCCCCCAAAGAAGTGATGCCTCAAGTCTGCCCTCTTTGGCAGGATCCCATATATAAGTTGAGGGTGGGGCTAAGCTGGGTGTGCTTGGAGGGTATCACAAGCGGCATCATGGAGTAGTGGGACTCCATTGTATGTATTGCATGAAATATTGGGGACTTGTAGAGTTCATAATGAGGAGATTGTAGGAAGGTGTTGCTATGTCTCCCTTTAGTTTGGGATACTCCTGGTACCTCCCCCAAGGAAATGATGCCTCAACTCTGCCCTCTTTGGCAGAATTCCATTTATAAGTAGTGGGTGGAGCTAAGTTGGGTGTGGTTGGAGGGTAGAACAAGTGGCATTATTGAGTAGTGGGAAGCTATTGTACGTCATGAAATATTGGGGTTTTGTAGAGTTCATAATGAGGAGTTTGGAGGAAGGTGTTCCTAAGTCTCACTTTAGTTTGGCATACACCTGGTACATCCCCCAAGGAAGTGATGCCTCAAGTCTGCCCTCTCTAGCAGAATTCCATATATAAGTAGTGGGTGGAGCTAAGTTGGGTGTGGTTGGAGGATAGAACAAGCGGCATCACTGAGTAGTGGGAATCAGGGCCGTCTTTAAGGCAGGGCAAAAGGGGCAGCTGCCCTGGGCCCTGTCATTGTTGTGGGGCCCAAAGCAGCTGCCTCATACTTGCCAACTATCCTGGTTTAAATTCCCTTGTCCCTTGAAATTTTAGACCTGTGCTGTGTCCCGACATCTAAGTGCTGCTACTAAAGCTGCCCAACTCTGCCCTATTGTTGTGTACAGATGACTCACCTAGAGACCCTATGTTTACATGTAAATAACCGGCATTGATATGTAAATAGCGACAGCATTCATATGTGAATAGTGGCGGCCAGCTGCGCTGATATGTAAACAAAGGTGGCATTCATATGTATATCACACCCCCTCCCCCGAGGTCATATTCACCATCACCTATACTGGATGTTGCCCACTGGAGAGAAAAAGGCATGCTTGAAATTCCACAGCACATGTCAGCAGATGCGTGAGGGAGTCATTAATAATTGATGCCACTGCTGTGTATCTGCTAAAGGGCAGCACATTTCTGTGGTGTCAGGAAAGCAACTTTGCACTCCCCAGTCCATGGTGTTCAGGCAGTGAGGAGATGATGGGCTCTAACCTCTAGCAACCAATCTGTGGGCAGCAATGATGTGCAGTAACCTCTAGCAACCAATCAGAGAGCACTATTGATGTACAGTAATCTCTAGCAACCAAACAAGCAGAAAGAATGTGCTGTAGCCTCTAGCAACTAATCAGTGAGCCATAATGTGTGCTGTAACCTCTAGCAACCAGTCAGTAACTGGTAATGATATGCTGTAACCTTTGGCAACCTATCAAAATCACTGCTGATCTGATTCAGTAAACTGATTTTGAGTCTAGTTGCTAATTATTGTATGTCTCAGAGCAGGTGGGGAGTGAAATTGCACGGGAGGCACAAGAAAATATTTGCCCAGGGTCCAATCAATATTAAAGATGGCCCTGGTGGGAATCTATTGTATAAGTCATGAAATATTGGGGTTTTGTAGAGTTCATAATGGTGAGTTTGTAGGAAGGTGTTCCCATGTGTCCCTTTAGTTTGGGATACTCCTGGTACCTCCCCCAAGGAAGTGATGCCTCAAGTCTGCTCTCTTTGGCAGGGTCCCATATATAAGTAGTGGGTGGAGCTAAGTTGGGTGTGGTTGGAAGATAGAACAAGCGGCATTACTGAGTAGTGGGAATCTATTGTACGTCATGAAATATTGGGGTTTTGTAGAGTTCATAATGAGGAGTTTGTAGGAAGGCGTTCCCATGTGTCCCTTTAGTTTGGGATACTCCTGGTACCTCCCCCAAGGAAGTGATGCCCACTTTGTCAGGATCCCATATATAAGTAGTGGGTGGGGCTTAGTTGGATGTTTTTTGGAGGGTAGAGCAAGTGGCATCATGGAATAGTAGGACTGAGGATGGTGTTCTTGGTTTCCCTCATGTTGAGTTCCCCTGGAGATGTTTTTCTCTTGGAGTTGGGCTTATTCACTAAAGTGCACCCCTGACCGGGGTGGGTGTGATGTAACTATGTTCTATACTGTGCATGGTCCCCTTCGCGCGGCAATTTTTTAATTTATTGCAGGCATGTTAAAATCAGACTATTAAAATTGATTCGCAGCTCACAGCTGCAACACGACCCCCCCCCCACCCCCACACACACAGTCTTATAGGAACAATGCACAGCTAAGGCTGTCAACCACCTGCTGTGTGCAGGAGGTGGGGATGGGACCAGATTGTCTGTGGTTGGCATAGACTGTTAGAAATGCGCATAGGAATGACAGAAATCACACTAAGTGGTTTGGATTAAGGCAACTACGCACTATAGAAGGATATGCTTTGTTCATTTTTCATTTAAAAGGTTTACAACCACCTTTAGCCCTAGTTTACACCAGTGCGATTTGTTATGTGATTTCACAGTTCAAAACCGCATGACAATTCGCACCCCATTGCCAGCAATGGAACGGTTAACATTGTTGCAACTCAAGTCGCAGCTACTTTAAAAAAAGGTTCCTAACGCTACTTTTTTGTGATTTCATTGCAACTTGCATTGACTTCTGCTAAATGAAGTCATGAGCCACCATGAAATGGCAGATCAAAATCGCACTGATTGGTGGCTTGAAATCGCACTGAAGTAGCGTGATTTCAAAGCCGCACTGGTGTGAAATCGGGCTAAAGTAGAACCAAAGGCAAAACTATTTTTGTTTATTTTGGATAGCGTAAGGGAAGATTTCTACACCTGTAGGTTTTTTTTTGCCATTTTTTGAGATCTCCCTTCACTGGTCCAAAAAGTTTCAAAAATGTCAGTTAGACTCCTTTCACACAGTGTGAGTTGTCCTGCGATTTTGGACTGCAAAGTTGCACGACAAGTTGTTCCCCATCCCAATGAGTACTGTTCATATCTGTACGACTTCAAAGTAGTCCCTGCATTACTTTGGTCCAACTTTGATGCAACTTGAGGTCCATAGACTTCAATGATAAAGCCTCAAAGTCGCATGCAAATCGCACCTGAATAATATAGATGCAAGTTTTCATTGAGCCAAATTGCAACAAAGTCGGACCAAAGTCGTACTGATCCCAAATCGCGGTAAAATAGCGGCATTAAACGCCACAAAAAATTGCGTTAAAATCGGGTCGCACAAGTGTGAGAGGGGCCTTAGTGTCTGGATGTCTGCCGCAATATCGCAGTCCCGATATAAGTCACTGATCGATGACATTACTAGTACAAAAGATAAAAAATAAATACAAATAAATAAATATACCCCATAGTTTGTATACGCCATAACTTTTGCGCAAAACCAGTCAATACAGTATACGCTTATTGGGATTTTTTTTTTACCAAAAATACATAACAGAATAAATATTGGGCTAAATTGATGAAGAAATTAGATTTTTTTACATTTTTTTATTAGATATGTTTTATAGCAGAAAGTAAAAATTATTGTTTTTTTTCAAAATTGGCGCTCTTTTTATGTTTATAGCGCACAAAATAAAAAAAAAAACCACAGAGGAGATCAAATACCACCAAAAGAAAGCTCTATTTGTGGGTGAAAAAAAGAACATACATTTTCTTTTTCTGTTCCAAGAAACGCAAATTTTATTTGGGTACAGCGTCGCACGATTAATTGTCAGTTAAAGTAACGCAGTGCCGTTTCGCAAAAAATGCCCTGATCATGAAGGGGGGGGGGTAAATCTTCTGGAGGTCATGTGGTTAATGTAAAAGCAAAATCACACTGAGGACCTATTCATTTAAAACTCCTATCAGTTGTTTTCCTTTTTTTAGCCTCTGTTTCATTGGGGGGGATTTGCCTTCACTTCCTGTCTTGGAGACACAACAGGAAGTGTCTGTTAATCTCTCCTAAGTGCAGGGAAGATCATTATCACTGGAACAGGCGGTCCCCATTGAAAAAAAAAAATCTGTTCTATTGATAAAGGTGAAATGTTGTATTTCCCATTACATTCAGTCTGTGGGGATTAATGTCACCATTGGGGACACCGGCAGAAAGAAGAAGGTTCTGACGCCTCAATCCAAAACTTAAACAAAAAAAAAAAAAAAAAATTGATCTTTGCATTCATTTTACCATCAGACTCCATAGACGTGTTTTCTTGAAGCAAACCATTGGAAGAAATATATTGTCGGATTACCTTTTCCCAAACTCTAAGCTGTTACTCAGGAAATTCCCGAGGGACGGGAGGAATGAGATGCCAAGCAGAGCTATGGGGTATAAAATATATTTCATCCGCAGTCACAGCGGAGGTTACAAGATTCATACAGCCCATGGAGGCGCACAGGCATGTCAGGAGCCGGACATATTAGCCGCCATGATAAATAGTTACCCTCCAAAGAATTGCTACATTTAATGAGTTCCTATAAACGCACACCGGCGGGATTCTTCATGTTGGGCGGCTGAATTCTTAGAGCTATACGAGATTTCAGCTAGATTTTCCATCTGTTTTAAAATTCCTTGTAATTCCCATTTCTTATATTAACCGGGGCTGCCTACCTTGTTAAAGCAGAATTAAACCCGAAAGCAAACATTTATAGCATTGCAGCTTACCAATTCGATGCAGGCGCAGGGGCGTAACTAAAGGGATGGCAGTGCAGCCTGTAACCTTGATAAGAGGGGTGACGGAGCGCCGGGCGGCATATAGAGGAACCGATCTGTAGCCATTAAATGTCGGCGGGAGGGAAAGGAGGAGAAGCGGGCATTCAGAGGACAAAGGAGGGATTGGTTCCGCTATATGACGCCCCTCCAATTGAGCTGTATTCTTCTTTCCCTGTGCTCTCTCCCAGGCCCCTCTGTGCTCTCTCCCAGGCCCCTCTGTGCTTTCTCCCAGGCCCCGCTGTGCTTCCTCCTAGGCCTCTCTGTGCTATCTCCTAGGCCCCCCTGTGCTCTCTCCCAGGCCCCGCTGTGCTTCCTCCTAGGCCTCTCTGTGCTTTCTCCCAGGCCCCCCTGTGCTCTCGCCTAGGCCCCCTGTGCTTTCTCCAAGGCCCCCCTGTGCT
>BLSH010432038.1:1360040-1375799 GCA_018402905.1 Glandirana rugosa
CCGTCTCTAGTCTCTTATAAGCTATAGACTAGACTTCAACAGTTGATCCATTAGGTTAGATCGACTCGTCACGTCTGTTTGTCCATCGGACTAGTCCATAATGTGGACGATAGTGTTCTAGTGTACTCTGACGTCCGAACCGACCGAATTGGTGAAGGCCTGGCGGCATGCAGCAAACTGCCGCCATGAAACTTCACCCTATGGCAACAATACCATCGTCTATCGATGGTATTGGGGCCATAACAAAAAAAGTCCTCCGCTAAGACGCAGCCTATTTCCACTAGAGGCGCCGCCTAAGCGGCGCTCTAGTGAAAATAGTCGCCGCCCTCTCCACGGAAGCGGCGGGAGGGGGGGGGCACCTCTCCCGCCGCTGATAAAAGTGATCTCGCGGCGAATCCGCCGCGGAGATCACCTTTATCCGACGCAGAATCGCCTCCTGAAAAAAACAATACCGGGGTTATGGTAGCTATCTGCTACCATAACAACGGTATCCCACTTCAAAGTACCGCCGTCAAACGACGTACGGCGGTCCGGAAGTGGTTAAGCCAGCCAAGCCTGCAGTCTCATGTGATCTTGTGATAGCAGGTGTAATACCTGATCAGGCTACCTGTTTGTCTGCACTGCTCAGCTAGATTGGATTACCTAGTTGACAACTTCAGATCAGATATCGAATATTCTCTGATCTCTGCCTGCCGTTTAACTTTGGATTTTGACCTTGACTATACTGAACCTTGACTGTCTGCCAACCGCAAGTACCTGTTTGAATTGCTCAGTTCTGGTGAGCATTTCGTTTGCCAGGGAGGTAGTAGCCTAGGATCAGCCTAGGACCACAACAGGGTCCAGCCAAAGTATTTTTTAATCACAGATCTACTTCTTTGAAGGAGGGAGCACTTTACAGTGAATTTATCGGAACCAGCTGATTGGACCCATTGGGTTGGTTTCAGATTATACCAGCTGTTTACAAAGAGACAATGTACTCCACAATTTTAATTAAATTTTGAATGCTTTTAAATATATCTAAAACCAGAAAGAAAATTATAATATTTAGTAGTTTACAAGTCCATTAAACACCTTTTAATACAATGACACTCTTATTGTGTGGTCAATTGTTAACAAAGTGGTTCTCTGTCATGGTGTTGGGTCCCCAGGATTGCCAACTAGTCAGGTTGACAGGCTCCAGGACTATTTGACGGGAAATAATCTTTTTTTTTTAGTTTCTTCCAAGCTTGGTAGATATAGTTGGGAGCCTGGAGTTTGGAGATTTCTGAGTGATTTGGGAGGGATGAAATCTCCAAACCTGGGACCAGGATTTAGGGATAGCCAATACACTAATTGTCCAGGTGTATGTGGGCCTGATAGGGGAGTCAGGACCATGAGAGTGCAAGTATGCACAGGGTGAAGCCGGAGACCCAATCCTGAGGGTCAGAGCAGCAATGAGCTGTGGTCTATGGGGACAGTGCTGATAAAGGAATGGTCTGCAGGAGACAGACAAGAGTCTGAAGTGGAAGGCCTGAGAAGCACTGCGGTATGTGTAAGCCAGAAGGCTGACTTTATCATAATTTGACATGGATGGTGAAAACCCCCTGCGAAGGAAACCCCTTTGATTTTTTGTTTCTTGAACTCTCTTTTAACAAACATGGGCTGCCATGCCCTCAAAAAGAGATCCCGACTGTTGTGAACTCACTCACAATGCATCTACCACGAGAGCTGTACACCCCCATGCCACACCGGCTTGAAGGCTGTAATGGGCCACTTGTGTAGAATGGGTTTTGTGGCACTTAATTCTTCTCAACAGTACATTACTTATCTATGGAGCCTTGGGACATCCTAAAAGAAATGTATAAACCAAAAAATTCTGACTTTTAAAATCAGACTGCTGTGATTAATAGTCAGAATTCTGAGTTTCAAAGTCAAAATACTTGAGATTTAAAGCTAACATTATTTTGAGATTAAAAGTCCAGAATTCTGAGTTTCAAAGTCAGAAGTCTGACATTTAAAGTCATAGTTCTGAAATTAAAAATCATACTTCTGAGTTTCAAAGTCAGAAGCCTGAGGTTAAAAGTCAGAATTCTGAAAGTAAAAGTCAGAATGCTGAGATTTAAAGACAGAATTAATATACGTTAAAAGTCAAAATTCTAAGTTTCAAAGTCAGCAGTCTGAGATTAAAAGTCAGAATTATGAGTTTCAAAGTCAGGATTCCCAGTTTCAAAGTTAGTATTCTGAGTTTCAAAGTCAGGATTCTAAAATTAAAAGTCAGAATTTTGGGTAGTAATTTGGGAGCTGTGCAATTCTCTACTCATAGTTAGGTTAGCCAGTAGGAATGGTACAGCCCGAGCATAAGTTTGGGCCGAACTTTCGCTGTTCGATTGTTCTGCGAACAACCGAACAAACGAGACTTTTGACTGTTTGTTCGGTCAAACAAACGGACCAAAATGCAATGCGACACTGAACAATGCATTGCAAGTCCTGTCTGGCTGAAGCAGTGGAAGCTTCAGCCAATCAGGGCACAGAGCACTGTCAGAGTCATGATTGCACAGTGTCATCATGACTTTATCCAGTCATGACTCATTCACGCCCCACAGTCTAAAAGTATTCTTTCAATGGCAGCCATTTTCAGTGTGATTTTGGCTGGAGAGAGATGGAACAGGGCTCTGTTTATTGCTATTAGTAAGCTAGTGTGCTATACTGTGCTATTGTGCTTCATTTGTCAGTGTAGAATATTAGTTTAGTGTCAGTCTAGGGATAGTGTGGTTGTAGAGAGGAGAACCATCATTCAGCTTTGCATAGTGTGCAGCTAGAGTAGGGACAGCTCAGATAGTTTCACTGTAGTGTAGTGAGACCGTGTCAGTAATCTTTACATTAGTGTATAGCTAGAGTAGGGACAGTTCAGATAGCGTCGGTGTAGTGACAGTTCTCCTCCATCTATTTGATTGCGTTACTGCAAGTTTAACGCCATTTACTTCTGTGTGCCTTACTGCCAGTTTAACGCCATTGACTTCTGTGCGCGTTACTGCCAGTTTAACGCCATATAATTCTAAGTGCGTTACTGCCAGTTTAACGCCATATAATTCTATGATGGTTACTGCCAGTTTAACGCCACATAGTTCTAAGTACGTTACTGCCAGATTAACGTCATATAGTTCTAAGTGCGTTACTGCCAGTTTAACGCCACTTACTTCTGTGTGCGTTACTGCTCGTTTAACGGCATATAGTTTTGCGGGTTACTGAAAGTTTAACGCCATATAGTTTTGTGCATCGTCATATGCTTGGAGCATTATATTGCAGTATATTATATTGTATCCGTGGAGTCTGTGTAGTGTGAGTACTCAAATTAAAGTGCACCAAACACCACTTTACATTGATTAAAGTGCATCTACATATAGATTTCCACTTCTTCTTAGCATTTGCTAATAAGCACCGCCCCCTCCCTCCCAATAAGGTCTGGGAGGACAAGAAGGAGAGGCAGATATTCCCTTGGCACTGTAAGGGGCCGGCAACAAATGTGTCCACAGGCAAAGGTGAATGTGGTGGTCAGTCCTCAGGCAGGGCATTATTTCCTCTGTTTAGTGAGTTTGCCCGTGCTATCCAGCCACAGCATGCAGAGGAGGTGGTGGACTGGCTTACTAAACCTTCCTCATCCTCATCATACTCTGTCACGCAAGCAGAGAAAAGTGTGTAGTCCCCTGCAGTTGCCCGAGTGGATAAACCTGCCTCCTTTTTCACATCTATTCCTGCCATAGCCCCAACATCAGCCATGGAGGAGGAGTCAGCTGAGTTATTTGACCACAGCATCAGCCACTTGCTCCTTGATGATGCCCAGCCATTACTGGATTCAGATGTTGGTCCTGAGGTTGAGGATGACATAAACATGAGCCTAGAGAGAGGGGAGAACACTGGTAGACAAATTGGCATTCATGTTCTCCCAGCATATTACCGAGTTGTCTCCAGTGTTAATGATGATGGAGGAGATGGAGATGATGATGATGAGGACACTGATGCGACTTGGGTGCCAGATAGAGCAGAGGAAGAAACTGAAGGTGAGGCGGCACAACCCCAAGGAGGCCGACATCAAGAAAGAGTAAAGAGCAGACACCATGTTCCATAATATTCTATAGCTGTTCTCTCCTGGCACACTCTCCAAAGCTCAGCTTGCTGGGCCTTTTTCAGCACATCTGCATCAGATCGCACTGTTGATCATAGAACACGTCTGTCCATTGACTCCGTGGACTGTTTGACTTTCATAAAAATGAATCAGTCATGGATTACCAGCTATGAAGCCCCTGACGCCAATGTCACAGATTGAGTTTTTTTGGGATGTGGAATCTGTGCAGGACTTTGAGGCTGGACCAGGCTGGCGCCCTCTAACCCTCCTCTCCTTCTACAGTTGTCATTATGTTACCAGGACCTAATATTTTTTGAGGAGCTGCCTCCATTCACCATACATCATATTTTTTTACCTATTCCAACACACTAGTTCTTCGAGGCTGCCTAACTTCAATAATTTCATCTGGAAGAATGTTTTTGGTATAGGTTTAATGGGCACAATTAACATCCAGAGATCATTTTTCAGTACCTGTTTGACAGGTGCATATCATTCCAATTTTTTTTGGCCTTCATAAAGAGCACCTCTATAGGGTTACGGTGGGAAGGCGCCACCGACACCCAAAGACCAATCTTTCTGCACCTGTTTGACAGGTGCATATCAGTTCAATTTTTTTTACAGAAAGGCCAATTCATGAGGATCACCTTTATAGGGTTATTGTGTGAAGGCACCACCGACACCCAAAGCCCAATTTTCACGCACCCGTTACTTCTATCCAAAGTCAAATTGACACCAGAATTTATCCAAAAAATCTGTAATCTTGTTGCCAGTGCACTATATTGTGGCCTCATCATGCACACTGGCTCCCCAGCTGTTGCTGAGCAAAATAAAGGCAGCTTGCAGGGAAAATGTCATTTTTTTACCTTTATAAATGCAATTTTTGCTGCAGCAGATTCTAGACATGGTACAGATCTGCCGCTTTACAGGTAGACAGGTTTACAGGTGAAATGAACATCACAGGTTCCTATGGAGCCAACCAGAGAATCAAAGCCTTCCAGGGACAGCGAAGGAGGCGGATGTGACATCAACACGTCATCAGTGACATCACATCCCTCTGTTCCTTTGTCCCCGGAAGGCTTTCATTCTTAGCTGGGGCCTCTTCATAGGATCCTATGATGTTTGTTTCATCACTTGCAGTGGGATTCTGCAGACCAGATGCCATTGACAGAGGAACATTGATGAGCCTTTTATCACCTTTATCTTGTGAGTTGCTTATAATTTTTTTTAATTTACTGCTACACTCAGATGGCACTTGCATCTTTCTTTTCTTTGTTTGCACAGTATTGAGTTTGCTTCTGTCTGTAAAGGCAAGCAGCCTGAAGTGTGTATGCCTCCTCCATGGACTTTATAAATCATTGACTGACTCTGGACTCTATGGCCATTCCTAAATCTCTGGCCTAAGTTATTTCTGTACTGCACTATATGTTTTTTCCTCTTTGCTCTCCTTACTGTCACATGACTGGCCAAACATGCTCCTTTCCTCCTCCTAAGTACTCGCCTACAGTACCGTCACTCAAGGGAGGAAGATTCAGCCACGCATCCTCTTCTCTGGCCGATTGACAGCCATACAACAACGCTGGTGCCAAGAGATTGACAGCTGCTGGCAGCCAATGGCAGGCGCATCCTTCAAGCAGGGTGGTGGGACAGCAAGTGCAGGGAGAAGGGTGGGACGTGGTGCCAGGGTGAAGCACTGGTAAGGGTTCCTGAACAGAGAAGAGGATGGAGAGGCGGAGGATGAATCCTTCTCAGTGTGCACCAGCCTGTGTATGGGGGGGGGGGGGGTGCAAGTAGCTGGTTTTGCCTAGGGCGCAAAATAGTCTAGAACCAGCCCTAGTTCTAGGTGTGAATATTTTTAAATAGCTACATTGGTTCAGCTTGGCTCAGTGTAACTATTCGCATACCATACCTGGTATGATTAAGCACCTATACACAATGGTGTGAAACGCGTAAGCCTTTTTGTACAATACCTATTGATTCTGGAATACTGTATGGATCTTGGATTTTATGTCGTTTCAATAAAAATCACTTTCAAGGAGTGCAGCTGTCCAGCAATTGTTCTTCATTGCCTTCATATACCATACCTGGTCGATTGCTTGCTATGCACGGGCACCATTCAGTGAGCACTTTGCAATCTCCCAATGGATGAAAAGAGTTCTCTGTTTGGAGTAGCTTCATATTGTGACATCACTGCACCACCTCTACACTATATTAAACCAGAGAGCGCTTTGCATTCATTGACAAAATGCAAAGCATTCTCTAAATGGCACCCATGCCAAGCAGCCAACCTCCTGCATTCAAACTGCAGCAGGGCAGCCACTTATCACAGGCGCCCAGTAGCACAGATAACTGTAGAAGCGGTTTAAAACCAGTACCTACTGCAGTGATTTCACAGCTTTCACAGGGATCCCACAGGTACAGTATATGCATAGTTACATTGTTCCAAACTGGACCATTGGAACTATGTAAAAATATCCATACTTGGAATTCTTTTTTAAAGTAATATTAAAGGTTCAGTGTTTAAAAAAATAAAAAATAAAATAACAAACACGTTATACTTACTTGCTCTGTGCAGTTGGTTTTGCACAGAGCAGTGCAGATCCTCCTTTTCTCAGGTCCCCCGCCGGCGCTCCAAGCCCCTCCCTCCTGCCTAGTGCCTTCATATCAAGCAGCTTGCTATGGAGATACCCAAGCTCTGTGTGTCTATTAACACATGGAGCATGGCTTGGCTCCGCCCCCACTCTCTCCTCATTGGCTCAATGGCTGTGATTGACAGTAGCGGGAGCCAATGGCTGTCTCAGCAAATGAGGAGGGAGAGACCAGGGAGAGCCAAGGCTCTCCTGCACATGGCTGGATCAAAAGAGGTAAGTATTGGGGGGGGGGGGAGGCTGTTGCACATAGAAAGTTTTTTACCTTCATGCATGAAGGTAAAAAGCCTTGAGCCTTTACAACCACTTTAAGACCAAAAACTCCCACAATGAAAGTGAAGGGTGCTTGGAAGACCTCAGGGAATCTGTGTGACGCTTTTTAAATGCTACACATCAGCATAATGTGCCTTCAGAACAGCAAATTTCATCTTATTAAATATTTAACATTTGTATTTTTAACAGAAAAACAGATTCTTAAGAAGGATTACCAAGCAGAGAAGCTCGATGGCATGCCATGAAATGGTCCACTTGGTGCGAATTCTACTGGTTCCTTTCTTGTCAAGTCTTCTAAAGCTGAAATAAAGCACCCACTTAGCCCCTTTAAAAATGGCTCTGTATAGGGGGCCTGCATGTTTGCTAAGCAAGCTACAGCTAAAGCTAACCCCCATTGGTCTTTTATGTTATTTCATCATAAAAAATAAAAAAAACATTTTGCTTGTTTTTTTAACTCAAAACACATCATTTATATAAAATGTTGGCTACAATCATGTTAGTTTATATTATTTATTGTGTAAACCTCTCAGAAGAAGCAAATTAAGTATTTAAACCAGTTGCCACAATGCTTACAAGGTAGCGCTAAAATAGCAATTTTTTTTGTTTGCTATAAAGCGAGAGTGGAAAAGGCTTTTACAGCGGCGGGTATTCCTCAATGGAACAAAAATAAACATTTTATTGTAAATTTATGTACTTAAAAAAAAAGGCGCAATTTCTCCCGCTGGCGAGTTAAGAAAATAAAATAGCTCTGTGGTCTTCTGCTTGATGGTCAGTTTTGCTCAGCAGGAAAGAGATACTTGTAGAGGTTCCCTGCTAAGGAAATGTTATGTTTCACCTGTGTGAGGTCTCGCTGCAAAAATTTGTTTTTTATTATCATCATCGTAATGGGAATATAAATGACTGGAGAAACTGTAACAAAAAGGGATTTGGGGTCATGCGCTTTACAAAAATTGTTCAAATTTAATAAGGTGCTTTTTTAGATTTTTACTTGAAGCTTGCAGTCGGTATTCAGGGATAATGATGTAAAATGCACATTGGTATCTTGAGAAAATGTAGCCTTTTCCAGAATGCTGGCTAAACTTTATTAGCTGAGTATGGAGATCATGCATTGGAAGCTTTTTGGATACAGCAAACGGTTTTATCTGTCATGGAAGATTTCAAAACATATCTTACAGCATGTAGACAGGGAGCAGAAGTATACAAGTACACATTTAGATACAGACAATACATCCTGTTATTACTTTGTACTATAGAATACACATTATCATACTGCAGTGCCACCTGCTGGATAGAAAGGTACAATGCATATATATAGTTCACTTTATATAACTTGCTGTTGCTTTTCCAACACCCCTTCTCAACAGCATGTGCTTTGTCAAATTATATTCAGCTTCTTCTATCTAATAAGTATGACGTTCCTTCAACAAAGGCTTGGTGAGTGCATCAGCAGTCATCTCCTCTGACAGACAGTATTGAATGTCAATAACACCTTGCTCTTGATTGTCTCGCAGTCGGTGATACTTGACATTGATGTGTTTGGTCCTAGGATTGACCCTTTCTGATTGTGTAAGCTTTATACAGCCCTGGCTGTCTTCAAAAATGGGAATTGGTTCTGACATGTCTACCCCAATGTCCACAAAAAGTTGACAAATCCATATGGCTTCTTGACAAGCACGTTCTTCTGCAACATATTCTGCTTCAGTTGAAGATAGAGCAACAGCTACTTGCTTTTAACTAGAGCAACTTATGGTTCCTTCCCCATAGTGGAAGATGAACCCACTTGTGGATTTGCAGTCTGTGCAGTCCCTGGCCCAATTAGCATCCACATATCCGACCCGTTTTGGATTTGATGCTGCTGGTAACCGTAACTTCATCTGAATTGTTCCTTTGAGGTACTGCATCACTTTCTTCACTGTGTTCCAGCCATGCTGACAGGGAGCTGAGACTTTCCTGCATAGTATGCCCACTGCTGCGGCTATGTCTGAGCTTGTCACAGTGGCAACATATAGTAGCTTATATCATTGCTGGGTAGCAAGTTTTCTGCTTCATTGCTCTTTAGATAGCCTGGTTCCATAGGAGCTTTCGCTTCCTTTGCATCTAGCATATGGAATTGTTCCAAGATTTCAGAGATTTTCTGAGATTGGTTGAGAAGATAGCTTCCATCTTCTTCTCTCTCTATTTGGATACCCAGATAGTAGCTAATGTTCCCTAGCTCTTTGATTTCAAAATGTTCTTTCAGCTTGTGAACTATCTGATTGCAATCCCCTTCTTGTTCAAAACAAGTTATAATGTCATCAACATAGATAAGGATGTATATCCATCTGTCTTCTTGATTCTTGGAGTAGAGACAGGGGTCTGCTTTACTTCTTGAGAATCCTTCTCTGGTAAGTACTTTGCTCACTTTCTCATTCCACATTCTTGCAGATTGCTTAAGACACTAGATGCTCTTATGAAGTTTACATACACGGTTGTCTCCTTGCTCAAACCCTGGTGGTTGCTCCATGTAGAGATCTTCCTTAATTTCTCCATATAGGAAAGCAGTTTTAATGTCTAGGTCAGGCATCCTCAAACTACGGCCCTCCAGCTGTTGCGGAACTACACATGCCATGAGGCATTGTAAAACTCTGACATTCACAGACATGACTAGGTATGATGGGAATTGTAGTTCCTGAACAACTAGAGTGCCATAGTTTGAGGACCCCTGGTCTAGGTGTTTCACTTGCGTGCCCTTATCGGCTGCAATGCTAAGAAGTACTCTGATGGTGGAGTGTTTTGTTTCTATGAATTTTTTTTTTTTTATTTCAAGAAGTTTATTTGGGAATAATACCAGTTAACAGGTATGGGAATTGTTACCCATGCAGGGGTATAACATATGGAGTGTTACAGAAAATACAAAATGCAAAATGAGGGGTAAGCATAAACGTATAGTACAAGTCAATGTAGAAGAACATGTTATACAATATATCAACATTAATTTCCAAAAGAAAAAGAGAAGAGAAAAAAAAAAGGAAAAACTGACAACTTTCAGAACATAACAGGTTGATGTATGTGTTATCCCTTTGTTTCAGGATGGCGTGGTGTGGAAGCCTGTGTTGTTCGACTGGTCCATATGGCAATAAGCTTACCCTTATGTTGTATTGTACTTGGTATTGAACAGGGGGGGAGTGGAGGGTGATGAGGAGAGGGGGTAAGGGGTAAGGGAGCGAGGGGGGGTGGAGAATGCAGGAGAGAGAGGTGGGGGGGGGGGAGGGGAGAGGGGGCACAGTCATGCACAGGATATGTACTTGTCCTATTTATTTAGGTTATTTAAAAAGGTAAGCTTGAGTCTATGTCTAAGTCCTGTATTTCTTTCCTATTGGAGTAGGCTAATATAGGGAGCACCATGACCCTTCGCCACCCCTATTGGGAGCATACTGTGGCAAGGGTCAGGTTCCCTTTGTTTTGGGACATTGTTTCACGTATGCAATAGCAGGGGCCGTGACTCAGCTAGAGTGGTGGAGTGTTTTACGATGGGAGCGAATGTTTCATCATAATCTTCACCAAATTTCTGGGAGTAACCCTTGACAACAAGTCTGGCTTTGTATTTGTTGATATACCCTTCTATGTCTGACTTTACTTGGAAAGTCCACTTACTTCCTATAGTTTTGCGGTTAGGAGGGAGATGTGTGAGTGTCAAGGTTCTATTTTTTTGAAGTGACTTTAATTCTTCTTCTGCTGCCTTTCTCCATTTATTGGCTTCACATTTTGGCAGTTTTTCTATGTCTTCCCAGGATGTTGGTTCAAGTATGCTGCGTGTTTTGACAGCTTGCGGGGTGGTATCCCCTTTGTAGTCTGAGAGGATCTTCTGATTTCAGACAGTTCAGTAGGATCTGGTGGGTAACTTGATTTAGGCATTGTGAGTTCTTCCTCTTGTTCTGACTCCTACACAGGTTCACTTTGGTCAACCTTTTATTTTGGTTTGTATTCACTTCATAGCTTTCAGGGATCAGTGTTTCTGGTGATGGGCTTTCATCAAAATAAACACTACGGCTTATTGTCACTTTTTCAGTCTTTGGGAGTAGGATTTTGTAACCCTTAGTTTGCTCACTGTAACCTACTCAGTGGCGTAGCGTGGGGGGTGCGAAGGGGGCCGTGGCCCCGGGCGCAACATTTAGGGGGGCGAAATTCCGTGCCAGTGTGTGTCACTACTGGCTTCCTCCTCATTTTTTAATTTCCTGTGTCCCCGCGCTCTGGCCGCCATGTTCAGTCTCTGGTGCCCTGTAATTGGGTGAATGGGGTCATGTGCGGCGGCGGAGCTGGCCTGTCCGCGATCACGGTTGCTCCTGGAGTCCCGCCCTCACACATGATCCCATTCGCTCAATCACAGGACGCCGGAGACTGAACATGGCGGCCAGAGCGCGGGAACACAGGAAATGGAAATGGTGAGCCGCCGCTGTCTTCTCCTCTTCCTCCTCTCATCCGGACGATGGAGCACAAATAAAGGTAAGAGTCAGACTCCCTCGTGAGTCATGTTGCTGGCCCCTGGGGGATGGACACGGCCTGGGGAGAGGGAGCAGCCAGCCAGAGAGAGAGTAGAAGTCTAGAAGAGCAGCTAGAGAGTCACGCTGTGTAGTGGTCAGTGTAGGAATACTGTAGGTAGTGGACAGTGGAGTGTAGTAAGTGTAGTCTAGTGTGCAGTGTAGTGGAGTGGACAGTGCAGTGGAGTGGAGTGGACAGTGCAGTGTAGTGTAGTGGACAGTGGAGTGTAGTGGACAGTGGAGTGTAGTGGACAGTGGAGTGTAGTGTGTTGTGAACAGTGCAGTGTTGTGGACAGTTTAGTGTAGTGGAGTGGAGTGCAGTGGAGTCAGTGCAGTATAGTGGACAGTGCAGGGTAGTGGACAGTGCAGTGTAGTGGGCAGTGCAGTGTAGTGGGCAGTGCAGTGTAGTGGACAGCGGAGTGTAGTGGAGAGTGTAGTGGACAGCGGAGTGTAGTGGACAGCGGAGTGTAGTGGAGAGTGTAGTGGAGAGTGCAGTGTAGTGGACAGTGCAGTGTGGTGGACACTGCAGTGTAGTGGAGAGTGCAGTGTAGTGGACAGTGGAGTGTAGTGGACAGTGCAGTGTAGTGGACAGTGCAGTGTAGTGGACAGTGTAGTGGAGAGTGCAGTGGACAGCGGGGTGCAGTGGGCAGCGTAGTGGACAGTGTAGTGCAGTGTAGTGGACAGTGGAGTGGACAGTGTAGTGTAGTGGACAGGAAAGTGCAGTGTAGTGGACAGTGGAGTGGAAAGTGCAGTGTAGTGGACAGTGGAGTGGAGTGTAGTGGACAGTGCAGTGGAGTGGACAGTGGAGTGGACAGCGTACAGTGTAGTGGATTGTGTAGTGGACCGTGCAGTCAGTGGAGTGGACAGTGCAGTCAGTGGAGTGGACAGTGCAGTGTAGTGGACAGTGCAGTGTAGTGTAGTGGACAGTGCAGTGTAGTGGAGTGGACAGTGCAGTCAGTGGAGTGGACAGTGCAGTCAGTGTAGTGGACAGTGCAGTGTAGTGGACAGTGCAGTCAATGGAGTGTAGTGGTCAGTATAGGAATCATGTAGGTCAGTGTAAGGGTCAGGGTAGTGGACAGGGAGATCAGTGTAGTGGCCAGTGTAGGAATCAGGCTGGTCAGGACTATTGTAGAAAGGGACTCGGGGAGTGCTAAAAGTCCGCAGGTTAGGGGGCGCAAATTACTTGCCTTGCCCCGGGTGCTGACAACCCACGCTACGCCACTGAACCTACTAGAATGTATTCTATGGCTCTGTTCTCCAGCTTGTATCTCTTTTCACTTGGAATATAGGCATGTGCTCTACATCCAAACACTCTGATGTGCCCTGTGCTAGGCTTTGATCCATGCCATATTTCGAATGGAGAACTTTTAATGGCTCTTGAGGGTAGTCTGTTCTGTAGGTAGGTTGCTGTCATGCCTGCTTCTCCCCAGTACTTGTGAGGTAGGTTGGCATCTGACAACATTCATCTGGGCATTTCTATAACAGTGCGATTTTCCTTTCCGCTACACCGTTTTGTTTAGGAGTGTATGGTGTGTTTGTCTGGTGTACTATTCCTTGTCTCTTCAGATATGAGGCCACTTCCTTGCTTCTCCACCATTTTCAGTGCGTATGATTGCTGGTTTGCGTTGGAATTTGTTGCTAGACATGGCAATAAACTCTTGAAGTTTCTCTGATGTTTCATTCTTGTGTTTCATCAGATAAGTAGTTGTGTACCTGGAATATTCATCAATGAAAGTCAGTAGATATCTGTTCCTGCCTGACGTGGGAGTTTTCATTGGACCGCATACATCACTGTGTATGAGCTGCAGGGGGAGTATTTTTTCTTTGAGTTGCCTGTGGAAGGGGAGCATGGGTGGCTTTTGCTTCAATACAGCACTTGCATTTCATGAGTACTTTGCAAGGTGGTATTGTCAAATCTTCTGATATGGCTCTCTTTATAATGTCCTGTATAGCTTCTGGACTTCTGTGCCCCAGCTGCCTGTGCCATACATGAATACATTTGCTGTGTGGGTTATTAGAGACTATATTGGCTTGCTGGTTTGTGGTGATGAGCCTGTATAGGTTATCATCCAGTTTTACTTTTGTGAGGAATCACTTATTATTCTAAATTGTGCATTCATCACCCTGGAACTTAATTGTGAGACCGTTCTTTGCAAGACTTTTCACTGACAGAAGGCTGCCTTCTAGTTCTGGAACATACAGCACTTTCTTTATAAGAATACTGTGGTGACCTCCTTGTGGTGTAATGAAGTTCAGGAAGCCCTGGCCTTTACCTTCGGCAGTGATGCTTTTCCCATTTGCTAGGAAAACGTTGTCTTTTGAACTGTAATCAATGTTTGTGAAGAAGGTTTCATCGCTAGTGATGTGGCTTGTCACACCTGAGTCTATGCACCAGCTGTGTGGCTTTCTGCTCTGTGTCACTTTAAAGGTGCCACTCCATGATGTGTCTGCAGTTTCCTTTGTGCCTGCTTTGACTCTTTTTTTGTGGATAGCTGTAGCTTCTGTTGCTCGACTTTCCATATAGAACAGTCCTTTTTAAAGTGACCGGTCCTTTTACAGCAAAAACAGGCTCTGCTTTCTTTGTTGTGCTTTGCGCTTTTGTACGTCTTAACAGCTTTGTCATCATGGTGCATATTGTCTTTCCTTCTGTCATATTCATCGATTAACTTGCCTTTCACATATTCCAGCATCAGCTCCTGCTTGGGTCTGGTTTCTAAAGCGTTAATAAGAGCAGTATATGTCTCTGGAAGGCTGCAGAGGAACAGGGCAACAATATGGTTATCTTTGATGTCCTCTCCGATGTCACGCAGCTGCTCTATGATCTCTAGCATAGCAATCAGGTGATCACACATTAGCTGGCCTTCTTCTAGTCTCATCTTATATAATTTTTTTAGTAGAAAGACCTTGTTGTTTAGACTTGAACTCTCATGCAGTTTCTATAATGAAGTCCACATACCTTTGCCCGTTTTTTCTCTGCTCTTAAGTGGTTCGACTGGTCATCTTCCACTAGCAAGCTTATAATCACTTTTGCCTGTCTATCCTTCTTGTCCCAGTCCTCCGTCTCTCCATCTGTGGGTCTGTCCGTATTCAGCACTTGCCACAAGTCATCCTTGCCGGGAATCATTTGTAGCTTAAACTTCCACAGCTAGTAATTGCCATTGTTCAGCTTTGCAATTGAAAACTTCATATCTGAACTACTTGCCATCTTTGCATACATTACTCATAGATTTGCTGTACTCACTGAGTTACATAATTCTATTTCCAGTGCCTCTGGGTGCTTGCTCGGTGCGCTGGGGCCCTTAACCTATTAGCTGAGTATTTAAATCATGCTTTGGAAGCTTCTTGGATACAGCAAATAGCTTTATCTTTCACAGAGTTTGTCATAACATATCTTACAGCATGTAGACAGGAAACAGAAGTATACAAGTACACACTTTGATACAGACAATACATCCTGTTATTACTTTGTACCGTAGAATACACACTATATGTCCCACAAGTTTTATTATGAAATGTACAAAAAAAAAAAAAAGAAAAAAGTCTGTTGATCTGCCCTAAGTCCAGGGGACTCCTAACTTCCTCTTCAGGCTGACAACATGGTGCATCTGTTGCACTGAAACCCCATACAGACTTGTCAGCCCTGCCTGTTGGACAACAGAACTCCTAGTTTAGAGCAGGCTGGTAGGTATATTTATCAATATATCCCTGGTGAGGTGTGCCCAGAAGGTGGGGAGAGAACTCATAAATAGTCTGAAAGCTGAACAGCAAGGGCAGTGTTCCTAGGTCCAGTCCTGCAGGAGGAGACCCCTGTGCAGGGGCTCTGTCCCCTGATGTAGGATCCTAGAGGAAGCCTTGAGAAAGCCTAGGTCCCAGCTAGGAAGGAGGACCGAGAGAGGTCACTCGAAGGAGGTCTGGATTTTACTTGAGACTTGTACCTAGACACTTATCCGGTGTTTCGATTCGGATCGACCCTGGATCCGAAAGAGTTCCGAAGGAGATCCTAGGATGTAGTCCCCTGTCTCGGGGACGTGTCCGCAGAAGAGGACGTCCTGACCTGGATCCTTGTGACGGGAACGACAAGTCGAAAGTCTGATAAATACTCAAGAGAGGGGTGGAAGACCCGTGTGGAGTGGTCCCTATATAACTATTTATATGGATGGTCGGACGAGATTTGATCCTCAAGACAACAGGTTGTCCGTCCCGACTGTTCAGACATACCCCA
>BLSH010432038.1:1393652-1403759 GCA_018402905.1 Glandirana rugosa
TTTTATCGCCCCCCCCCCCCCCCCGTGATAGTGTGCAGTGGTGAAGGCATAAGTAGGTCAAGCCAACATATGTAAACAGTGTTTGCACCACACATGTGAGGTATTGCTGCGTGCGTTAGAGCGAGAGCAATAATTCTAGCACTAGACCTCCTCTGTAACTCTAAACGGGTAACCTGTAAAATTTTTAAAAAGTTTTGCCTATGGAGATTTTTAAGTAGCGTTGTTTGGTGCCATTCCACAAGGGTGCGCAATTTTAAAGCATGACATGTTAGGCATCTATTTACTCTGCGTAACATCATTTTTCTCTATTCTACAAAAAGAAAAAATATTTAATTTTAATGAAGTTATATATGTTTTTTTTAAATTCATTAACGTGTATTGTTTCCCAAAAAATTGCATTTGAAAAACACTGTGTGACATAAAAAAAAATTGCAACAGCCGCTATTTTATTCTCTAGAGCCTCTGCTGAAAATAAAATGTAATATTTGGGGGTTCTAAGTAATTTTCTAGTATAAAAACAAAAAAAAAAAAATTCTTTAGCATTGGTGTCAGTGATCATAGTAATAACTCTGAGCATGTGTTGGTAATAATAATCCACAACATTCGTGTCAGTGACCGCAATAATGACCCCCTGTATGTTTCAGTTACCACAAAAATATCCCCCAGCAGTGGTGACAACTGCAATAATAACCACCAGCACTGGTCTCGTGACAGCGATAGTAACCCCCAGACTCAGTGCTAGTTACCACAATAATAACCCCCCGCATCGGTAACAGTGACCGCAATAATAACCCCCAGCATTGCTGCCAGTGACCGCAATAATAACCCCCAGCATTGGTACCAGTGACCGCAATAATAACCCCCCGCATTGGTGCCAGTGACCGCAATAATAACCCCCAGCATTGGTGCCAGTGACTGCAATAATAACCCCCAGCATTGGTGCCCATGACTGCAATAATAACCCCCAGCATTGGTGCCAGTGACCGCAATAATAACGTTGAGCATGTGTTGTTCGCACATCAATAACCCCCAGCATTGGTCTCAGTGTCCACAATAATAATATATAGCATTGATGTCAGTGATCACAATAATAACCCCCAGCTTTGGTGACAGTGACTGCAATAATGCCCCCCAGCATGTGTCAGTTGCTACAATAATGAACCCCCAGCATTAGTAGTTATGGCAGTGCTATTTAAACCCCTTTTTGTGGCGGTCAGTTGCATTGCTTTTAACCTTCTTAACCGCCATACACTGATGGTCAGTGGCAGTGTTATTTAAGCCCTTCACACACATTGGTGGTAAGTGACAGTGTTAGTTAACCCCCTCCCCCCGCCCTTTCCTACATTCATGGGAAGTGTAAATTCATTTGTCCCAATACCAATTATATCAACCCAATTCCTGTTACTTTTTTTTCTATAGTTTGGTCAGCATGTATACACTATATTGTCAAAAGTATTGGGACGCCTGCCTTTACATGCACGTGAACTTTGATGGCATCCCAGTCTTAGTCCATAGGGTTCAATATTGAGTCGGCCCACCCTTGGCAGCTATAATAGCTTCAACTCTTCTGGGAATGCTGTCCACAATAATTAAGTGTTATAATTCTAATATTTATAATATAAACCATTATATTTATTTTTCTCAACATACACTATATTGTCAAAAGTATTGGGTCACCTGCCTTTACATGCACATGAACTTTAATGGCATCCCAGTCTTAGTCCGCAGGGTTCAATATTGAGTTGGCCCAACCTTTGCAGCTATAACAGCTTCAACTCTTCTGGGAAGGCTGTCCACAAGGTTTAGGAGTGTCTATGGGAATGTTTGACCATTCTTCCAGAAGCGCATTTGTGAGATCAGGCACTGATGTTGGATGAGAAGGCCTGGCTCGCAGTCTCTGCTCCAATTCATCCCAAAGGTGTTCTATTGGGTTGAAGTCAGGACTGTGCAGGCCAGGCAAGTTCCTACACCCCAAACTCGCTCATCCATGTCTTTATGGACCTTGCTTTGTGTAAGGGGGTGGAGGGGGGATTATGGTGTGGGGTTGTTTTTCAGGGGTTGGGCTTGGCCCCTTAGTTCCAGTGAAGGGAACTCTTAAGGCGTCAGCATACCAAGACATTTTGGACAATTTCATGCTCCCAACTTTGTGGGAAGAGTTTGGGGTTGGTCCCTTCCTGTTCCAACATGACTGCGCACCACTGCACAAAGCAAGGTCCATAAAGACATGGATGAGTGAGTTTGGGGTGGAGGAACTCAACCCAATAGAACACCTTTGGGATGAATTAGAGCGGAGACTGCGAGCCAGGCCTTCTCATCCAACATCAGTGCCTGACCTCACAAATGTGCTTCTGGAAGAATGGTCAAACATTCCAATGTGGACAGCTTTCCCAGAAGAGTTGAAACTGTTATAGCTGCAAAGGGTGGGCCAACTCAATATTGAACCCTACAGACTAAGACTGGGATGCCATTAAAGTTCATGTGCGTGTAAAGGCAGGTGTCCCAATACTTTTGGTAATATAGTGTATGTTGAGAAAATAAATATAATGGTTTATATTATAAATAATAGAATTACAACACTTAATTATTACCTATAATCTCTGTATACAGTTATTAGAATAGAATATTTTATAGGTTAGTTGCCCTTTAATAATTTCCATGTATAACACAATGTCCCCATTCTCTAGCTGTACTCCGTGCCGCTTCTTTTACGGTAATTTTCTCTATTTCATTTTTCCCACTAACACTGTGAGAATAATTTTCATGCCTGATTAATAATATCCCACATAACTTGAGAAAATCACAAATCCCACTTAATGTGAGAAAATGACAAATAATAACGGTAAGCATGATAATAGCAGCTTCTGTTTGACAGGACAGAGGGAGCGTTCTGGGGAGCAATTACTGGGTAACAAATGAAATTATTTCTCACCCCGTGTGTGTATGTGTGGGTGTGTGCGTACAGTATATGTGTTTGTGTATGGAACCTCCAAAGCAAACTGAGTGTAACACAGAAGAAACAAAGGATCTGCTCTGCCCTGGAATGTGAAGATAATGAGTTTTCACCAAACCGTATGCTTGCATGTTGCGGCATCGATCGTGCGCAGATTCCCAAATCATTCTCACTGCATTTATTATGTGCCCATGATGCACATGGACATGTGTGTGAGGAGGAATGGCCCAAGACATTGTGCTGCCTGGGTCCAAGAATGAAATACTCCCCCCACCCAAAAAAAAAAAAAAATCACGCTCACCAAAAGGCCGCCACATCCATTATTTTATATCATAGTTAATTAAAGTTAAAATTAAATTTATCAGGAAGTCAGATTTTCATGCAACAGCATCTCCTATATGGAAAATGATATGACATACCATTCTGTTCAATTCAAGGGGCAAGCTAGGGCAGTATAGGGGCAAGCTAGGGTAGTATATGGACTGGCTAGGGTAGTATATGGACAGGATAGGGTAGTATATAGACAGGCTAGGGTAGTATATGGACAGGCTAGGGTAGTATATAGACAGGCTAGGGTAGTATATAGACAGGTTAGGGTAGTATATAGACAGGCTAGGGTAGTATATAGACCGGCTAGGGTAGTATATAGACAGGTTAGGGTAGTATATAGACAGGCTAGGGTAGTATATAGACCGGCTAGGGTAGTATATAGACAGGCTGGGGTAGTATATGGACAGGCTAGGGTAGTATATGGACAGGCTAGGGTAGTATATGGACAGGTTAGGGTAGTATATAGACAGGCTAGGGTAGTATATGGACAGGCTAGGGTAGTATATAGACAGGCTAGGGTAGCATATGGACAGGCTAGGGTAGTATATGGACAGGCTAGGGTAGTATATGGACAGGCTAGGATAGTATATAGACAGGCTAGGGTAGTATATAGACAGGCTAGGGTAGTATATAGACAGGTTAGGGCAGTATATAGACAGGCTAGGGCAGTATATAGACAGGTTAGGGTAGTAAATGGACAGGCTAGGTGTTAGGAGAAATCCTGCCGTTAATGGACTTTTTAGCGCTATTCGCACGTCCGCGCGCGTTCGCACGTGCCGGAAACGGCGCCAGACAGCTCTATTTCAATGGGACACACCTTGAAGCAAGTGCTGTCTGATCTACAGCATTACCTGTACTAGCCTGCACCTGATAACCTGTTCTGAACCCGTTACCGACCCGGCTTGTCTACAACCCTCCTGCTGTCTACCGGTACCCGATCCCGGCTTGCCTAAAACTACATTCCTGCCTGACCCTCTGCTACCTCGCTGCCCACCTGTTGAAGACCCTGCCTGGACCCGACTACCCACCTGCCTGCTCCTCTTGTACTGCACTGCCAGCTTGCTGCCAAACCTGTCTTCACCTGACTCCGCTCCAGTGCCTGTTGCTATCCAGACCTCAGTGGCCTCCAGCTCAGTAGCTTCCCAGCTCAACTGGGTCGTTCCTATCTAACTACACCTTCCACCCGCAGGTCAGCTCTATCTCCAGAGATACCACGGACCTCCCTCTGATGAACATCATTGGACTATGGCTTCTTGGGAAAACCAGTGAAACGCTTGTTGATTGGCTGCCCCTTGGCAGCTGTTCAACACGTGGAATAAAATACCAGAACCCCGGACCCAAACCCAGACTTTTTTTGAAAAGTCCGGGTTCGGGTCCGGGTCCCGGACACCCAAAAGTTCGGTACGGACCCGAAAATTACAGTCCGGGTTCGCTCAACTCTAGTCATGACACACAAAACTACTGGTTGTAGTATAGATCTATGTGTTGTCCCAATCATGTTTAAACTCGCTTACTGGTGACAAACTCACTACCTTTGCTGGAAGACTGCAATTTTGGGAGGGCGTCCATTGAAATCCTTCCCGGACCCTGCCTCCCACGTGTCCCCTGGGACATGCATCCAACGCAATCACAGTGGCTCTTTACCATGCGATCAGCTGATGAAATGTACAGACTTGTTGGTTATCGGCAGCCCTTTCCTCCTATGCTGTGTCTGTGTGAGGAAAGGAGAGGCAACAATGTCATTAAATTGTTTACAACGATAACTAGTGCCCTGATCATCAGTGCAGCCTATCAGTGCCACATATCAATGCTCATCAATGCCACCTATTAGTACCCATCAATGCTGCCTATCAGTGCTCATCAATTCTGTCTATCAGTGCAGCCTATCATCGCTCATCAATGCTGCCTATCAGTGCCCATCGGTGCCACATATCAGTGCTCATCAATGGTGTCTAACAGTGCCATCTATCAGTGTCGGCTATCAGTAATCATCAATGCCACCTATCAGTATCTCCTATCAGTGCCGGCTATCAGTGTTCTTCAATGCCGCCCATCAGTGTCACCTATAAGTGCTCATCAATGCTGCATATCAGAGCCCATCAGTGCAACCTATGAGTGCCACCTAATCAATGCTGCCTATCAGTGCTCAATGCCCATCAGTGCCTCCTATCAGTGCTCATCAATGCTGCCTATCAGTGCCACCTATCATTGCTCATCAATGCCAACTACCAGTTCAGCTTATCAGTGCTGCCTATGACTACCCATGAGTGCTCATCAATGCCACCTATCAGGGCGCCTCATCATTAGTGCAGCTTATTAGTGGCATTAATGCTGCCTATCAGTGCTCAATGCCCATCAGTGCCGCTTATCAATGCTCATCAATGTTACCTACTGGTGTCCATCAGTGCAGCATATCAGTGCCCATCAATGCTGCCTATCAGTGCCACCTATCAGTGTTCATCAGTGCCACCTATCAGTGCTCATCAATGCAGCCTATCAGTGCCCATCAGTGCAGCATATCAGTGCCCATCAATGCTGCCTATCAGTTCCCATCAATGCCACCTATCAGTGCTCATCAATCCCACCTATCAGTGCTCATGAATGCCACCTGCCTCTTCCTGCCATCCTTTGGAAGTGTGAACTCATTAGCTTCACACTTAACTTCCTGCAGAGCACACACATGAGAGGGGAGGGGGGAGAAGTAACAGATCGGCTGTCTCCTCTCCCATCCCATGTGAGAAAGGGAGGGGGACCCAGAGGGAGGATGGGAGGCAGTGTTTGATAGAACACTGGCTCTGAGATGTATGAAAGAGACGTTCTGAGCTCAGAGCCATGCGACTAGCAACCCCGCTGGGGCCCCCCGACAGTGGCAGAATGCCAGGGCCTGTTCACAAGTGTGACTGTTGCGACCCTGATAGTTCCACCACTGTATAGAGGAATCAGAACCTCCTTCCTCCTGATGGTGACCCCTCTAGTGATATAAAGATCTATATAGAGGAATCAGAACCTCCTTCCTCCTGATGGTGACCCCTCTAGTGATATAAAGATCTATATAGAGGAATCAGAACCTCCTTCCTCCTGCTGGTGACCCCTCTAGTGATATAAAGATCTATATAGAGGAGTCAAAACCTCCTTCCTCCTGCTGGAGACCCCTCTAGTGATATAAAGATCTATATAGAGGAATCAGAACCTCCTTCCTCCTGCTGGTGACCCCTCTAGTGATATAAAGATCTCTATAGAGGAATCAGGACCTCCTTTCTCCTGTATCACCCTCTATGGTAGGTAGGTGTTTAGTGTGAGATTTTTGCTTAGGTGAGGCAAATTTAGTCAGGCCCGACTCAGTGCAGGCCTGATTGTTTTGGTTATGAGCTGGGAGTGGCTCAGGGTAGGGCTGGGTGATTCACAGGTGGGGTGTCATCAGGATCTCCCGCTTCTTTCCAGAAGCTTATGGTGTTCTCTGAAGGGAGAGGTTGGAGGGGAGGTGTGGTGACCTGGGGTGTTCTAGGGAGCCCAAACTGGTCCCAAACTCGGATTGGCAGAGGGCAGGCCTCCTCGGGTTCCCAGGGTCGGCTTGGGCTGGGAGGAGAGTTTGGGTGGGCTAAAGGCTGTCGGGGGCCTAGGGGGAGCCCACAGTCTGGGGGGGTGACCCCGGGCCTGGAGTGCTCGGGTGCAGCCGGGAGGAGTGAGATCCTGGTTTGGAGGCACAAGGCAGAGTGGAAAGGACAGCGGGAGAGAGCACTATCGGAGAGAGATCTTCAGCAAGGGACTACAAGTGACAGGAGTTGGTGAGCGACACACCCTGGGATAATGGAGGAGGCATGCCGAAGCAGATTGGGGTGAGAGACAGTCTGGGAAGGGTGCAGAAGCCAGTGTGGGACTTTGGTGTTGCTGTGGCAGTGGAGGAGGCCATTCCAGCTGGAAGGGCTGTCAGGGCCTGGAAGAGGATGGGCTGGGAGTTGTAGTCCACCAAGCTAGCTAGCAAATTGTACTTTACTACACTTTGGGGGCCAGCGGTCCCTGGCTGTAATGGGCAGTCCAGAGGTCCTGCTTCCATTATAGCAGGTCTCACCATGTGCTAGCTAGGCCGGAACCAAGTGATTGTGCAGGAGAGAGGAACAAGGAGTAAAATGTGCATCAAATGTCAGTGCTGGAGTGAAGAAGGAGATGTTTTCGGTGTTGTATATAGAGGTCCCAATGTAAAGAACTGTTGATCCTTGGGCATCCCATAATCATCCCTACCCCATCCAAGTTCAAATCCCCTAATAAAAACACAAAAACAAAGTACTGGCCTGTTCTGTGACTCGAGATGTGAGGAAAAAGTGTGATCAGGTGAACCACAACTTTCAGCAACCCCAAGGGGGCATTGGCTACACTCCTGCTGGTGACCCCTCTAGTGATATAACGATTGAATCGGGACCTCCTTCCTCCTGTTGGTGACCCCTCTAGTGATATAAAGATCTATATAGAGGAATCATAACCTCCTTCCTCCTGCTGGTGACCCCTCTAGTGATATAAAGATCTCTATAGAGGAATCAGGACCTCCTCATCCTGCTGGTGATCCCTCTAGTGATATAAAGATCTATATAGAGGAATCAGAACCTCCTTCCTCCTGCTGGTGACCCCTCTAGTGATATAAAGATCTATATAGAGGAATCAGGACCCCCTTCCTCCTGCTGGTGACCCCTCTAGTGATATAAAGATCTATATAGAGGAATCAGGACCTCCTTCCTCCTGCTGGTGACCCCTCTAGTGATATAAAGATCTATATAGAGGAATCAGGACCTTCTTCCTCCCGCTGGGGACCCCTCTAGTGATATAAAGATCTATATAGAGGAATCAGGACCTCCTTCCTCCTGCTGGTGACCCCTCTAGTGATATAAAGATCTATATAGAGGAATCAGGACCTTCTTCCTCCCGCTGGTGACCCCTCTAGTGATATAAAGATCTATATAGAGGAATCAGGACCTCCTTCCTCCTGCTGGTGACCCCTCTAGTGATATAAAGATCTATATAGAGGAATCAGAACCCCCTTACTCCTGCTGGTGATCGCTCTAGTGATATAAAGATCTATATAGAGGAATCAGGACCTCCTTCCTTCCGCTGGGGACCCCTCTAGTGATATAAAGATCTATATAGAGGAATCAGAACCTCCTTCCTCCTGCTGGTGACCTCTCTAGTGATATAAAGATCTATATAGAGGAATCAGAACCTCCTTCCTCCTGCTGGGGACCCCTCTAGTGATATAAAGATCTATATAGAGGAATCAGAACCTCCTTCCTCCTCCTGGTGACCCCTCTAGTGATATAAAGATCTATATAGAGGAATCAGGACCCCCTTCCTCCTGCTGGTGATCTCTCTAGTGATATAAAGATCTATATAGAGGAATCAGAACCTCCTTCTTCCTGCGGATGACCCCTCTAGTGATATAAAGATCTATATAGAGGAATCAGGACCTTCTTCCCCCTGCTGGTGATCCCTCTAGTGATATAAAGATCTATATAGAGGAATCAGGACCTCCTTCCTCCTGCTGGTGACCCCTCTAGTGATATAAAGATCTATATAGAGGAATCAGAACCTCCTTCCTCCTGCTGGTGACCCCTCTAGTGATATAAAGATCTGTATAGGGAAATCGGGGTCTTCTTCCTCCTGCTGGTGATCTCTCTAGTGATGTATATTTAGGAATCAGGTGGCAGTGCCTATAGGAGGAATGGCATTGCAATCAGCACATGGGAAATAGTATTGAATGGAGGAAGCAATTGAGAGGAATCAGTATAAATGGCAGCAGATAGGATCAGGCAATAAAATTTGTTTTTGGGGGGAGGGGCAGCAAAAGTGGAGTTATGGTTTAAGTGCATACCTGCTCCATAGAAGGCAGCTTGCTGATACCAACAAGGGCTGGCTGCCCAGAAAAAGAGTTGATTTTAAAAGGTAGGCAAAGACCATTGTAAAGCCATTTTTTTAAAAAAAAACTGGTAGTTCCAGGGTGTTCTTTGATTCAGCTGTAATTTTCCTTTGAAGAATAATCATGCACCTTTCATGTTTTTTTTTTTTTTTTTTTTATAATACCCGTGGTACATTTTTTTCTTTTAGAATAGAACATTAAAATGTGCATATTTTGAAATAATGATTAGACTTCAATTTCCTCAACCAGGAGCAACCCAACCTCCAGAAAAGAAACTGGTGCTGACTTTCTCAATAACCCAACGTCGTCTACAGAGGAGCTGAATTGGGTAATCAAACTCTGCAGAACTTAAACTTAACCTGTCACAAATATACCGTAAATCTGTAAGGGCAATGCTATAGGAATGAATTTGTAAAAAAAAATTAGTGCAGCGATTAACCCAGTGAAAGTGCATCTACATTTGTTCTTTGTGAATTTTGTTAGACTATCTCCTGTGCTACATGGATACTTTTCATTGATTTAAATTGGAAAACACCATATCAGCCACTAGATGGCCCAAAGTATCATAGAAAAATGCTACCGAATAATATTATATAAAAATCACATGATTCCTAGCACCATCTAGTGGCCATATGTGATATTCTCATTTTTAAACCAATGAAAAACTTTTGACCACCATAGAATATAGCCTTATAACATTTATTTTGTTACCCCATTGGCACAGAATGTACCTGCACTTTCACTAGGTGAATTGTTATGCCCATTTTTCATAAATACACCCCATAAGGTGGCTGCACATATCTTTTTGTTTCTCAAAACTCTATTCTCAAGTACCGTATTTATCGGCATATGACACACACTCCCCCCCCCCCCCCTAAAATAGGGGCAAATCATGTGTGCCTGTTATACGCCGATACCTGTCTTA
>BLSH010432038.1:1403769-1415819 GCA_018402905.1 Glandirana rugosa
TAAACGTCGGAGTGGAATAAACGGGGGCAAATCATGTGTGCCTGTTATACGCCGATACCTGTCTTACACAGAGCCGGGATCTCCTGTGTACACTGCGCCTGCAGTCACTTACAGTCCCGCCTCCTGGACCAGCTCCAGAAGGCGGGACTGTGTGTGACTGCGAGTGCCGAGTACACAGGAGATCCCGGCTCTGCATTGATGGACACCGGTGAGGCTGCATTGATGGGCAATGGTGAGGCTGCAGATGGGCACTGATCAGGCTGCAACGGTGAGGCTGCAAATTTGATGGGCAAAGGTGAGGCTGCAAATTTGCACTGATGAGGCTGCATTGATGGGCAAAAGTGTGGCTGCAGATGGGACTGATGAGGCTGCACTGATGGGCAAAGGTGAGGCTGCAGATGGGCACTGATGAGGCTGCATTGATGGTCAAAGGTGAGGCTGAAGATGGGCACTGATGAGGCTGCATTAATGGACAAAGGTGAGGCTACAGATGGGCACTGACGAGGCTGCATTGATGGGCAAAGGTGAGGCTGCAGAGGGGCACTGATGAGGCTGCAGATGGGGACTGACGTGGCTGCATTGATGGGCAAAGGTGAGGCTGCAGATGGGCACTGATGAGGCTGCATTGATGGGCAAAGGTGAGGCTGCAGATGGGCGCTGATGAGGCTGCAGATGGGGAATGAATAAGGCTGCATTGATGGGCAAAGGTGATGCTGCAGATGGGCACTGATGAGGCTGCATTGGTGGGCAAAGGTGAGGCTGCAGATGGGCGCTGATGAGGCTGCAGATGGGGAATGAATAAGGCTGCATTGATGGGCAAAGGTGATGCTGCAGATGGGCACTGATGAGGATGCAGATGGGCACTGATGAGGCTGCATTGATGGGCACTGACCCGTAATTTGCTTCAATGTTCTTAATTCAAAATGTAAGTGTTTTTCCTGAAACTTCCCTCATAAAATTAAGGTGTGTGTTATACACCGATAAATACGGTACCTGGAATCCTTTAAATTTGGGGCACACAGCTAGCAAATATTCACTATCAGACCTTAAAATGGAGCTCTGATGTGCCCCTGGCACTGTGAGTACCCCGCCAAAAAAAAAGCAGGCCACATTGTGTTAAAGAATTACCCCCACCAGAGGTGACATTTTAGCATTTGATGGAACCAAGTGACTTGATTCAGCTTATAATAAATCCCCCAAAAAATTAGTAAAAGAGGTACAATATATATTATTATTTTAACATTTACCATGTGCTTTTAGCGTTATTGGCGTTTTTTGTTCTATTTTCTTTTTATAGAACAGACGTCCAAAAAGCAACTTAAAAGTTTCAATGAGACAGTATATGTTTGTGGGTTAAAAAAACAATTAAATAAAAGGCACCAAAAAGGGAGAAATTAATAAAAAACAAATAAACAAAAAACATTTGTGCATTGTTAAGCTGCCAGTCAAAAACCTACAAAAACCTAAATAAAATATACTGAGAACACACAAAAAGAGACTCAGTCTCCATTAAAACTCCTAAAAGCCTTACCCCCCCCCCCATAAAATACATCATGGAAGAACCCCAAAGCACATGAAGGCAGCTTTCTAAAGCCAGCCATAGATGGATTGAATCTCGGCCGGTGCAGCAAGGACCGCCCGAGGTTCGATCCACCTATAGGCAGGCTGGTTGTACTGAAGTTGATCCATCGATCGACTTCAGTGCAACCAGTTTGTTGGATTTTTTGCATGCAATCCCTGCCGGCAGGTAAAGCAGCAAGCAGTGATCATTGTGTTCTGCCTGTGGGAAAGGTTCCCCTCTAACAGAACTCCATAGCCCTGCAGGAGGGATTCCCCTGTCCACACTGACTGTGTTGATGGGAATCAAGCAAATTTCTTTATTTCCCCCCGTGGTCCACAATCTATGGCAGGGGTCTCCAAACTTTATTAAAAAAAGGGCCAGTTTACTGTCCTTGTAACTTTAGGGAGGCTGATGTGGCCAGTGGGAGAAGAAAATATCCCGCCATTGGTATTAGGAGGAGGAGGAATAGTGCCCCATCATTGGTTTCAGTGGGAGGAATAGTGCCCCATCATTGGTGTCTGTGGAAGGAATAGTGCCCCATCCTTGGTGTCAGTGGGAGGAATAGTGCCCCATCATTGGTATCAGTGGGAGGAATAATGCCCCAGCATTGGTGTCAGTGGGAGGAATAGTGCCCCATCATTGGTATCATTGGGAGGAATAGTGCCCCATCATTGGTGTCAGTGGAAGGAATAGCGCCCCATCATTTGTATCTGTGGGAGGAATAGTGCCCCATCATTGGTATCAGTGGAAGGAATAGTGCCCCATCATTGGTATCAGTGAGAGGAATAGTGCCCCATCATTGGTTTCAGTGGAAGGAATAGTGCCCCACCATTGGTGTCAGTAGGAGGAATAGTGCCCCATCCTTGGTGTCAGTGGGAGGAATAGTGCCCCATCATTGGTATCAGTGGGAGGAATAGTGCCCCATCATTGGTGTCAGTGGGAGGAATAGTACCCCATCATTGGTGTCAGTGGGAGGAATAGTGCCCAATCATTGGTTTCAGTGGGAGGAATAGTACCCCATCATTGGTGTCAGTGAGAGGAATAGTGCCCCATCATTGGTGTCAGTGGAAGGAATAGTGCCCCATCCTTGGTGTCAGTGGTAGGAATAGTGCCCCATCATTGGTGTCAGTGGGAGGAATAGTGCCCCATCATTGGTAACAGTGGGAGGAATAATGCCCCAGCACTAGTGTCAGTGGGAGGAATAGTATCCCACCATTGGTGTCAGTGGGAGGAATAGTGCCCCATCATTGGTATCATTGGGAGGAATAGTGCCCCATCATTGGTGTCAGTGGAAGGAATAGTGCCCCATCATTGGTGTCAGTGGAAGGAATAGTGCCCCATTATTGGTATCAGTGAGAGGAATAATGCCCCAGCATTGGTGCCAGTGGGAGGAATAGTATCCCATCATTGGTGTCAGTGGGATGAATAGTGCCCCATCATTGGTGTCAGTGGAAGGAATAGTGCCCCATCATTGGTGTCAGTGGGAGGAATAGTGCCCCATCATTGGTATCTGTGGGAGGAATAGTGCCCCATCATTGGTGTCAGTGGAAGGTATAGTGCCCCATCATTGGTATCTGTGGGAGGAATAGTGCCCCATCATTGGTATCTGTGGGAGGAATAGTGCCCCATCATTGGTATCAGTGGAAGGAATAGTGCCACATAGTTGGTGTCAGTGGGGGAAATAGTGTCCCATCACTGGTATCAGTGGAAGGAATAGTGCCCCATCATTGGTTTCAGTGGAAGTAATAGTGCCCCATCATTGGTGTCAGTGGGAGGAATAGTGCCCCATCATTGGTTTCAGTGGAAGTAATAGTGCCCCATCATTGGTGTCAGTGGGAGGAATAGTGCCCCATCATTGGTATCAGTGGAAGGAATAGTGCCCCATCATTGGTGTCAGTGGGAGGAATAGTGCCCCATCATTATACCAAAAAATTGATCCTCTTGTATACCGCCCTCCAAACAATGAATCAAAGTATCCGCGCTAATATTGTGTAAACCTTCTCATTAAACATAAAAATTCTCCAAATAGCTGCCACAATAGATCCCTCATAAGCTAATTGCAAATTGTATGAACAAAATGTCCCATACATTCGTGATAACATGTAGCGCTAATAATCAGTTCCAATGTTCCTCTTAATATACATGTATATGAAATCCCTAGAGATACATATAGAGCTCCCGGTAGATCTTCATATATAGCATACACAGTCAGATCTTCACCATCTCCCACTAGGAATCTCACTCACCGGAGTTGATTGCCTCACACTCTCGTGTTCGGCCACTACACGTGTCGGATCAGATAGCTCTCAGCAATGATGCTCTGGATCTCTCCTATTAAACGTCACTGTGATGATCCGGTCGCCTCAGTCATCTCTCCCACCACACACTCTTACGATCTCTGTCAGTGGATGCGATCTCTCTGATGTTTCACCAGCGGCACGTCTCAGACACTGCTGTGGAGATCCACGCTGAACTGTGGCTTTATCTGCTCAGCTGGTGGTCAGGAAGGAACATGAATAGCAAGTAAGTGCCTCATCATTGGTGTCAGTGGGAGTAATAGTGCCTCATCATTGGTGTCAATGGGAGTAATAGTGCCCCATCATTGGTGTCAGTGGAAGGAATAGTGCCCCATCATTGGTGTCAGTGGTAGAGATAGTGCCCCATCATTGGTGTCAGTGGAAGGAATAGTGCCTCATCATTGGTGTCAATGGGAGGAATAGTGCTCCATCATTGGTGTCAGTGGGAGGAATAGTGCCCCATCATTGGTGTCAGTGGGAGAAATAGTGCTCCATCATTGGTGTCAGCGGGAGGAATAGTGCTCCATCATTGGTGTCAGTGGGAGAAATAGTGCCCCATCATTGGTATCAGTGGGAGGAATATTGCCCCATCATTGGTATCAGTGGGAGGAATAGTGCCCCATCATTGGGATCAGTGGGAGGAATATTGCCCCATCATTGGTATCAGTGGGAGGAATAGTGCCCCATCATTGGTGTCAGTGGGAGAAATAGTGCCCCATCATTGGTATCAGTGGGAGGAATAGTGCTCCATCATTGGTGTCAGTGGGAGAAATAGTGCCCCATCATTGGTGTCAGTGGGAGAAATAGAGCCCCATCATTGGTATCAGTGGGAGGAATAGTGCTCCATCATTGGTGTCAGTGGAAGGAATAGTGTCTCATTGTTGGTGTCAGTGGGAGCAAGGGTGCCCATCATTGGAGTCAGCGGGAGTAATAGTGTCCCATTGTTGGTGTCAGTAGCAGGAACTATGGCCCATTGTTGCTGCTAGTGGGGGACTAATGCCCCAGGGGCCAAATAAAAGCAAGTAAAGGACCACATTTGGCCCCCGGGCCGCAGTTTGGAGACCACTGATCAATGGGCTGCTTAAGGGTTTGTGTAACGAGTGGTTGGTGCTGAATGAAAGCATCTGCATAGTGGCTAATTGGTTAGCACTTCTGCCTAGCAGCACTCTGGTCATTGGATTGAATCCCAACCATAGTAAAAACCTGTCTGGAGTTTGCAGGTTCTCCCTGTGCCTGCGTGGGTTTCCTCCCACATTCCAAAGACTTGCTGGTAGGTTAATTGGCTCCAATCTAAATTGGCACTACTATATGAATGTGAGTTAGGGACCTTAGATTGTAAGCTCCTCGAGGGCAAGGTAGGGTTGCCACCTCATCCCTTTAAAACCGAACACACATTAATTACTCAGGTTCTGTGGCTGATTAAGGCGGTAATTAAACTCACTCTGTGTCTTATCTGCGTTCAATTAGCCTCAGAACAGCCTGTGTAATTCATATGTGTCCGGGTTTAAAGGGATGAGGTGGCAACTCTAGGGCAGGGACTGAAGTGAATAACATGTAAAGCACTGTGTAATTTGATGGTGCTAAATAAGTATCTTTAATTAATAATAAAATAAATCTGACCTTCTTTTCCTGTAATTAGGGTTGCCACATCATCCCTTTAATCCAGGACACATATGAATTACACAGGTTCTGTGGCTGATTAAGGTGGTAATTAAACTCACATGGCACCTCATCTGCATTAAATTAGCCACAGAACAACCTGTGTAATTCATATGTGTCCTGGATTAAAGGGATGAAGTGGCAACCTATCACGGTACAAGGCTTGAATTCACTGCGCTCCTGAGAGCGACCCATCCTTTCACAAATGTTTGTAGAAGAAGTCTGCATGCCTATGTGCTGATTTTATACACCTGTGGCCATGGAGGTGATTGGAGCACCTGATGATGACCAATGATTTGGAGGGGTGTCCCAATACTTTTGCCAATATAGTGTATATCCACCAAGTTCAAAACAAGTCCGGGCATTTGTTTTTCCAGAGTTTGGAAAGATTTTTAAATGCATTTCACAAGATTTCCATGAGCTTTAATGGTGCAGTATGGATGACAGTATTTAGGCTGTGTTTGACCAGCTTTGTGTTGCTTTCCTTGCTGCATGTCCCATTCAGATGTGTTTGCATTACAGGTAGGGTTGCCACATCATCCCTTTAATCCAGGACACATATGAATTACACAGGTTGTTCTGAGGCTAATTTAATGCAGATAAGGTACCAAGTGAGTTTAATTACCACCTTAATCAGCCACAGAACCTGTGCAATCGATATGTGTCCTGGATTAAAGGGATGATGTGGCGACCCTAACTAGTGCACAAAGCAAGGAGAGTCTGGGGTGGAGGAACTTGACTGGCCTGCACAGAGTCCTGGCCAGCAACCCGATAGAACACTTTTGGGATGAATTAGAGCGAAGACTGTGAGCCAGGCCTTCTCGTCCAACATCAGTGCCTGACCTCACAAATGCTCTTCTGGAAGAACGGTCAAACATTCCCATAGACACTCCTAAACCTTGTGGACAGCCTTCCCAGAAGAGTTGAAGCTGTTATAGCTGCAAAGGGTGGGCCAACTCAATATTGAATCCTACAGACTTAAGCCCCGTACACACGGTGAAATGGTCGTATGAAAACAGTCGTATGACCGCTTCTTGTACGATCATCCGACCATTAGTAGGTGCGATTAGAACAGCCAACGTGCGACGGTTGTACAACTGATGTTGGATGAGCAGACTAGAAAACGTTGGTTGTACAACAAGCGGTCATACGACCGTTGTATCGTGTGTACTGAGAAGTTGGTCCAACAAAGTTGTACTGTGCAAAACACGCATGCTGAGAAGTCAGGAACGCTCGGAAGTGTCCGTTCATCTAAACCTACATTCCTAATTCACAAATCACATTCACCTGAACTTCCTCTTTATACGCCCATAACACGTCACCACGTTAGGCTTGGTCGTATGATCGCTTAGTGCATGTCAGTATGCGAGACACAGCAGCCAACAGACGATTTTGGACGTCTGGTTGTACGACTGTCGCACCGTGTTTATGAGGTTTAAGACTGGGATGCCATTAAAGTTCAAAAGTTCATTGCGTGTAAAGCCAGGCGTCCCAATACTTCTGGCAATATAGTGTATGTGTTCCTTTAACCTAAAAATGTAGCAAGTCTTCATGAATAATTGTCACGTTGTGTCTAATTCCAATGATCATTAGCCCCATCTAGCGGCCATAATGTGGTATTTTTCTGATACACCCCATTTAGGAAATGCTACCTTATGGCCACTAGATGGAGCTGATGATCATAGGAAATAAACATATTAAACAAAATACAGGGATTATTCATGATGGCAAATTTTTTATATGTAGACTCCTTGTTGTTTGCTGTCTATCTGTAGCGTCCCTAATATATCTCAAGTTGATCTGACAAGAATTGCATCTAATGGCCTACCATTTCCCTCAGTTCTATTGCTGACCCACAGAGGGTTTTACAGTTTTCGCTATTTTATGATTTTTCTGGCTCCTCGGAATAAGAAACATCAGATACGTTGCCCATTATTATTATATTGAAAGTTCAATACCTTTTTATAGGATGCTTATTGTGTCTGCTATAAAGCAAATCTTTTACTTTGCCTAGCATGGGCAAGGTAAAGGTTTGCTTTCAAATAACATCCATGAAATGATCCTAATATAACAAAAGGTAAGAGATTAATTGCCAAGGCCAGAATTTTACAGTCAAGTGATTCCAGATGAGCGAAGGAGGAGGGTTACGGATAATAGGGTTCACAGTGAACCCTCCACCCCCTTTGGTACACCTTTAAGTACAACTAGTGCTATAATATAGCTTTAGTCGTCTACTTAATTGTGCGCCTTCCAAGGTGCGTTCATGCAATCCTTCTCCCAGTCGTTTGTGTGTTTACTGGATTTTCCACATTTGTGGCTATACATAATTGACGGCTGATTTAAAATTAATTACGCTGCATTAAGAATGTTTTCAGCTCGGAACGCCAGTAAAGTGGCAGCTCCGGAGTAAACCTTGATAAATATTACATTGGCTCCCCATAGGAAGAATTACATTGTTATAAGCCATGGAGCTTTCTCCTGCTTGGTTTGTCTTGTTATGGAACATGGGAGCTTCTGACAGTTAAATGTCTCCCTGAACATTTTTTTGGTTGGAGATTTTATTGCCTTTGAAAAAGTATTCATTTTTATTTATATGAAGGCAATTTTGGGACATCTGGCTAAGTGCAAAGCCCACCTGTAATTCTTTATGGAATTCCTCCTTGGCAGGTGATATAGACTAACTCAAGGCAGAGAGTCGTGGACCAGTGACCCTATAGGCCCCCAGGCTACCTAAACCATAACCTCAAGAGCTTCTGGTGCCACTCTAAGCAAAGTCACATGATGCTCTGGCAGTGGCGGCCCGTCCATAAGGGGTGCAGGGGTGTCGTCCCCCTAATCCATGCGCCCGGCCCCTAAACTACATGAAGGGCGTCGGACGCATGGATTTCAATGGGGTTTTTTTGAAGCACATGATTAGAGCCGGAGGCTCTAATTGGCTTAAAAATAGGGTGGGCTCGGAGCGCAGAACACTGCGCCCTGAGCCCACCCAGTTGTGTGACAATACCGAATTAATATTCGCTATTGTCTTACTGATTTTCCTACCGGCCAATCAGGAAGCGGGTCCTGAGACTTTCATATCCCACTTCCTGTTCAGTCGGGAGGAGAAGCAATGGCCCCGGAGCGAGGAGTAGCTGAAATGGTGAGCAGCAGCCCTATCCCGGATCCTTGTCATCTGACTCTGATTGCCACCTTCCCGTCCGTCTCCCACGTGGAGGCGGGGGTGACCGCCAGCTTCACGTCTGTCTCCCAGCCGCTACTGTGCTCTGGTGACTTCCATTGATTATAGGTGATGGAGTTAGGAGAGCCTGTCCCAGCTCTGTATAAGCATGTGGGAAGAGGATGAAACTCCGCACTCAAGCAAAAACAGCCCAGGTGTAATGGAAAGTGAATGTGGCTTCAGCCTGACTCTTCCTTGGCCATGCTCCCAACATGGTTCGCCCCAACTACAGGCCTTAGTCATAAGGGTATGGCTATGACTGAGCCCTGTAGGATGAGCAAAACGTGCCATGGGGTGTGGCCAGGAAGGAGTCAGGCTGAAGCCGCTTACACTTTTCTTTACACCTGGGCTGTTTTTGCTAGAGTGTGGCGCTTCACCCTCCTCCGTTCCAGGCTAGTTTGTTGCAAAATGTCAGTGACCCTCAGGATGGCCCCACCAAGGATATCAGAAACAAGATGGTTGTGATGTGGAGACCGGTCAAAGTAAAGGCTATAAAGTACCCATCCACTGGATATGGATTTTTACAGGTTATCAAAATGTGGATAAAGTCATTGCTTGAGCCCAGCAGGCCTGTGTTTAGCAGCTCATCGCAAAGATGGGATCCTCCAAGAAATGAGAAATACAAGTGAAATAGGACAAAGAGAGTGCCAAATGAAAACTCCTTAGGAGTCCAAAGTCTTTGTTGGTCAACTGATTACAACAAGCAGGGCAATGCAGAGTCAGTGCACCTTGGGGTCACACAATCCCCCTTCATCAGGGTTGGGTGAAATGGCAAAATGTTAATTGGATTCAACAATATTTCTAAGAACTTGTCTAAAGCCACGTGCACATGGGCAGAATGTTGGGAGACATTGGCCAGTTAAAAAAAACGGCCGACATTGGGCCCGTGTGCATGGTACCCTGTCCGGTTTCTGTCTGACGAGCATACTGGAAAACCAGCAGCCAACCGTGTCGGATCAGTGCTCTCAGCCAATGGCGGAGAGCGCAGATTGGAGTGTTCTGGCAGGGGGGCCGTTCCCTGTTAGAACACAACAGCTCAGCAGGGGAGATTGCTGCACTAACTTCACAGTACAGCGGCTCTGACAGGAAAATGTGGCTGTTAGTGATAAATGTCATATTTAAGTTCACTAACACCCATATTTTCAAGGACATTCCAATACCTATAGCTTAATAGTTATTTATTAGTTATTTATTATTTCAAATGTTCTTTCCTATATTCAAATTTCCGAATTTCCGATTTTTCAAATTTTCAGAATTTTTTACTTCCGAAATTTCGGCTTTTTCTAATTTCCGAATTCCCAAATTTCCGAATGGAATGATAATTAACGAATTTTTGTTGGCCGTGCACAAGCCTACAATCTAGTCATTATGGCTAGAGTTGAGCGAACCCGAACTTTGGGGTGTCCGTGACCCGGACCCGAACCCGGACATTTGAAAAAAGTTCGGGTTCGAGTTCTGGGTTTGGGTATTTGATCACGCATGTTGAATAGCTGCAGGGCAGCCAATCAACAAGTGTTTCACTGGTTTGCCCTTAGAAGCCATCACAGCCATGCCTACTAATGGCATGGCTGTGATTGGCCAGTGCATAATGTGACCCAGCCTCTTTATAAGCTGGAGTCACTTAGTGCTGCATGTCACATGCTCTCTGGGTAGTGTAGGGAGAGGATGCTGCCGGTGCTGTGAGGGACAGATTGCAGATAGGTAGATAAGTAGAGATTACTACTACTACTGCTTTTAGGGACAGATTGGAGATCTCATCCTGCATTACAGAACCATCTGACTGGACTAGGTAGAGTCTACTTCTTAGAGGGACAGATTATTGTTCTAAAATCATCTCCTAGTTCTATAGGGTCAGGTTCCTGCTGTTGCTGTAAGGGACAGATTATTGTTCTAAAATCATTTTGCAGCCCTCTAGCACTTTCCAGGACTTTTTTACAGTCATTTTTGTGCCGAAAAGTTCGGGTCCCCATTGAATTCAATGGGGTTCGGGGTCAAGTTCGGTACCGAACCCGGACTTTTTCCCGAAGTTCGGCTGAACCCACCGAACCCGAACATCCAGGTGTTCGATCAACTCTAATTATGGCTCCCCTGAGTGTAACAATTTTTGGTTACAACAATAACTTCTGGAAACCCTGTTTTATGATCAAGAGCTTCTTTTGATCCCTAACAGGTACACTCATATACGCGCAATTTACTGTTTTAACTTTTCCTTTTAAACATTTTCCCTAAGCGATAGCGAGCCATTATTCTAAATTTCCTTGATCTGCCATCTTCATCCACACTTGTGTATTCAGCATGGGCCCAGTTGTGGTTACCGGAGTACCGGTGCATGTCAGAATGAGCAATTAAACCCGACGATTACAGCAGACAAGCTGTACTTATCACTTGACATTACTTGTATTTTTCAGAATCATGTTTTGTGACATGACATTCACTTCATCAGAGCTGCAGAAACAAAGAAGTCACATTCCCTTTCCCATTGTAATATCTGTTTAGTTGATGTTAATGTGAGCAATTGTTCTTTCTAGGTAGTGGCATTGATTTGCATCAACAAAAGACTTTATATTCCCCCATGTGTTGGGCTTTCTTTGAGAGCAGAATGTATTTTGTTCCTATTGCGAAATACATTTCCACTGTGCGATGCATTCTTTTCATGGAGGTATAAGGGGGTGACAACGCCAAACTCCAACCAGCTTCTTTTTTTCTGGGATAGAAAGGGGAGAGTAAACATTTCTCTCTGGGTTTTATTTCAGTTAGAGACCCACTGGGGAGATTTTCCAAACTTCCATTTACTTGGACAACAAATGGGAGGTGTGGTTGTCTTGTCACGGGACAGTAAATCTTAAAGCTAGCCATAATAAAACTGGGCTGAGTGAGAGAACTCCATAGGTTCCCCCATCCATGCCAAACACATGGGTGGATGACTCCATAGGTTCCCCCATCCATGCCAAACACATGGGTGGATGACTCCATAGGTTCCCCCATCCATGCCAAACACATGGGTGGATGACTCCATAGGTTCCCCATCCATGCCAAACACATGGGTGGATGACTCCATAGGTTCCCCCATCCATGCCAAACACATGTGTGGATGACTCCATAGGTTCCCCCATCCATGCCAAACACATGGGTGGATGACTCCATAGGTTCCCCCATCCATGCCAAACACATGGGTGGATGACTCCATAGGTTCCCCCATCCATGCCAAACACATGGGTGAATGACCCACCCCCTTGGATACCTCAGTAAGTGGGTACACAAACCGTACCTACCCCCTTGGATACCTCAGTAGGTGGGTACACAAACCGTACCTACC
>BLSH010432038.1:1417304-1434617 GCA_018402905.1 Glandirana rugosa
AGGTCGGACCGAGACAGTCGATACAACACCACGACTGACGTCTCGGTTTCCCGACTCCCCAACGGTCCGTGTTGTCGTAACGACGGTCTCGGTCCGACCTGACAAACGACGGGAATCACGGGACCGGGAAAAAATTAACATACCTTTTCCGTTATTATTCGGGGCCAAGTGTGATCCTACACCACGTCTTTTGGACGTTGCGTAGAGGGAATGTTCCGACAGAAATTGCAGTAACAACACCCCGTGTTTCGTCGACGGGGAACGCGGACGAGACGGGCATTTATTCTACCACCGGTTTATGATAACCCCATGTGGAGGTCATGTGACGGCAGGTCAGGCAGTGGTTGGTTGGGAATTGGAAGAGATGATGAAGCACCAAGCCGGGAACCAAGCCGCACAGCTGTAGTCCAACTCCACCCCAATAGTATTTGGCCACCATCTTATTTACGGGCAGAGCAGGCGCAAGGGGCAGCTGCTTTGTGCCCCACAACAATGACGTTAAAGACAGCCTTGTAAGGGAGATGCGTTGCAGGTTTTCTGCACCACATCCTAGTGTGAACCGGGGCTTATTATTGCCTTTTCCATACAATTAAAAAAGGGCCAGGGCACTAAGGGCAGCAAACAGTCCAGCCTGGCTCTGGCAGCAATGCTGTTGTGCCTGGCAACCCCTCAGCCCTTTGGCTCTGCAGTCAGCACCACAACATAGCTGACAGAGCCAGGCTGGACTGTCAGTACCAACCAAGCAGTGGAAAATGGTAACCCACGAATCCAGTGATTAGTGAATAATTTTGCCAGTTGCCACAGACTCACTTACCTCAATGGCAGCACAGCAGTGGTGGTAAGTGGTCTGTGATGACCGTCTCTCAGGCAGCAAGCTAGCCGAAAAGTAAAGAGGGAGGCTCAGCTCCTTAGCAGCAGTACTGCCTCCTTGCATGTTCTCTGCTCCATTCTCCTCCAAGGCGGGAAGTACGGAGTGTAGAGCCGCCCGCTCCACTGTGTCTATGATCGGTCCGCCGGGGAACCCAGCACAGCCTGGTCATAACAGCGTAACGTAAGTGCCTGCGACAGTGCGCCTTGCACCCGACCTGCTGCATCCACTTCGCCCTGTGCTCCGCTGTTTGTTGTTGCGGTGCTGGCGCCATGAGAGACGACAGGGCAGAGACACTTTTTATTTTTGGCAGGATGCTCTGGAGGGGGGGTTGAACATCCCAACCCCCCAGGGGAGGGCTGGCCCAGGGGGTAGGGTGGCAATTGCCCCCCAGGCCACCCTAACTTACATTTAAAATGGCTGATGGCTGCTGCCCGCTCACACTTTTTTTTCTTGTGAAGGAAGGAAATAGTGCCCAGGGGCACAGCCACCAACTAATAGCAGGCAAAGGGGGGCGCCCAGGGCTGCCCTACCATGGATCCCGCTAGGCCCATTGGGTGGGCATGGATGGTGAGCTGATTTGGTGGTTCAATGGGCCACTTGACTGGACTTGCCCCCCAGGCCTACGGCTGCCAGCCCCCCCCTGCAACCCCCCCCCCTTATCTACAGCCCTGCTCCCTCTGACCAGTTCCACCATTATTGAAGAGCTACCATACTTCTCTTTCACTGAACCGGCTCTGCTATAACAGTGTGTGTGTCTGCGTGTGTATGTATATAAATATACTGTTAATATGTGTTTGAGCTTTGGGGTGCACTCCCTAATACAATAGGCTGTGCACACTTATGCTAACTATACAGACGGAAGGTGCTTATACTTACCTATTCCGAGGGCGCTCAAGTCTGGTCACATGATGGGCTCCCAGCAGCCAACTTTAGGGGAGAGAAGAAACAGCCAACAACAGATACCCCATGCTAAGACTATGGGTGATGTCACCACCCAGGCATTTCAGCCATTATCGGTGATCTCTCCTCTCCTCTGCAGCCAGCCCCTGAGGAGGTAATGTGATTGGACCAGGGGGCCCTCAGAATAAGCATTTTCCTTTTACAGCAGCTTTCTCAACATTTTTACCCTAAAATAACTTCGGAACCCTTACTAAAACCAGTTTATTGGGGTCTATGAGAAAAAAGACACTTCTCACGTACAGTACACTGTACATGTAAAAATCTACTTTTTTGCTAGAAATTTACTTAGAACCCCAAACATTATACAGTATATATATATATTATAGCAGAGGCCCTATAGAATAAAATAATGGGTGTTGACATTTTCTATATCACATGGTATTTGTGTAGCGGTTTTTCAGACGCAATTTCTTTGGAAAAAAATTTGCTGCAAACAAACACAATATAACACCCAGTTTTTGGGTAAAATATAAGAGATGGTGTTATGCCGAATAAATAGATAACATGTTACACTTTAAAATTGCGTCCGCCTGTGGAATGGCGCCAAGTGACAGTACTTAAAATTCTCCATAGGTGATGCTTTAAACACCTTTACAGGTTACCAGTTTAGAGATACAGTGGAGGTCTGGTGCTAGAATTATTGCTCTCTCTCGGATGTTCGTGACAACACCTTACAAGTGTGGTGCGATCACTGTTTGCATGTGGGACTTATTCATATATTTGTATTTGCACATAAGCACATGGGGATGGGGGCGCTTTAGAATTTTTTTAATTCGTATTTATTTTATCCAATTTTTTTTTTTTACACTGTCTCTTTATTTATTTTTTTTTGTATTAACCTTATTGATATCACAAGGGATGAACAACATCCTTTGTGACAGCATGGGCTATGAAAGATCCTAATAGACCCCTAATTTCTCTTCTGGCCTCCAATGCCACCGATCAGACACAGATCGGTCTGATTGGCTGTTTTCCTGGCCGCTAACGACCAGGTAAGCAAAGAGCCAAAACTGGTAGTGACAAAATCTCCCTGCTCAGAGAGGGAGGAACAACATCAGTTCCCCTTTCTGTGTAGTGCTGCCATCACCGCCAATTGCAGCGCTCCATGATCAGAATGCAGAGGCCAGGAAAGGTGGCAGCAGGAGGGGAGGGGGGATCCCCTTCCACCACCCGCAGAAGTGACCGAGTGGCTGTTGAAGAGGGAATCGCCGGCTGCAAATGTTGATATCGGAAAGATGCCCATTATCCTGGTATAACCGCTTTAACAGTGGCAGCCCGCAATACAAGGCACAGGGGCACCACCCCCCTAATCCACGCATCCGGCCCTGCAATTTACATGCGGGCGCTGGTTGCATGGATTCCAATAGGTTTTTTCTTTATCTTAGAAGCACGTGATTAGAGCCTGAGGCTCAAATAGGCTTCAAAATAGGGTGGGCTTGGTGTACAGAAATAGGGTGGGCTCCTGTGTGACAGCAGCGAATGAATACTCGCTATTGTCTTCCTGATTCTCCTCCCGGCCAATCAGGAAGCGGTCCAGAGACCCGTCACCCAATTGTCCGAAAGGAGAGGCGATCCTATTGGCCACCTAGGAGCAGGAGGAAGGGGAAGCCGTGCCGCCGTGAAGCCAAGGAGGGAGGACTCGCTGGATTGCCACCCCCCCCAAAAAATTATACCACCAGCCGCCACTACACTTCAACCTAAGGACACCCATGGACATCCTGTGGTATTGAAGTGGATAAAGTGGTTATAAAGTCCTTTTTTACCTTAATGCATTCTCTACCTGTCCTACCCATCTCCATCCCTAAACTTTTTCCTGACTCCTGTCACGCCGCCAGCACTGTCTCCATCTCCAGCACAGCTCTTCTCACTTCTTGCTTTCATAGGAGACACTGAAAGCAGAGGGAGTCATAGGCTCCTGCTGCTGTCAGTCAAACTCCTCTTGGGAGGGAGCAAGGGTGTGGCTTACCGGCACTGAGTGTGTCTATGGACACACACAGCCCAGCTCGGGAGTGCACATGCATAGGTACCTCCTTAGCAAATGGCTTGCTAAGGAGGCAGCAGGAGAAAGGAGGAACTGACAGCAGTGGCCGGGGGCTGCCAGAAAAGGAGGTAAGGGATAGGGTGGCAACCCTAGTAAGGGACCTTTTGTTACCTGGACAGTAGGGTGCTCAGGTAATGCCTTATGAGTTCTGTGCTGTCTGGGACGACTGTGAACCCTGACTGGGGAGAAGATGCCCCCTGGACCTTAGGAAGGAGCGTGGCACTAAACTCATATACAAGACTGGACACCACAGGGAGAAGACCAATAAGGAGGAGGACCCAGGGAATCATGCGGCCGGTCAAAAGTCATCAAAATAAAGTAAGTGGAAAAAAGTATAAAAAACAACATGGGGAGGGTGCTCAAGGCAGGAGGGGGGACCAAAAATCTGCCCAGCAACGGTATATATCCAATATCTAATTTTCTGTATGGATTGAGGATGTTGGAGCACCAATATCTGAGCAGGTTATTAGCAGTCCTTTCTGCACTCCGCTGTTTGATGTACGGTAATTCTTCTGGCCTCTTATACTTAACAATGGTTTATCTTTCGCATTAAGCGCTTTTTCAATTAAAGCGAAAGCCCGTTGATTGGTTGGACCCGTCTGCTTTGCTGAAATTAGATTTACGGCTATCTACGGAGTTGGATAAAATGACTTTTCCGAAGCCCAGAATTTAAGGAAATGGTTTCATTAATTTCTCTAATGGCGCTAATATAGAAAGTGGCTTGAATGTTTGCTGTTTTTCCTTCCAACCAAAAACGTCTCTAGTGTTTTTTTCATTGATTGTTCTTTCAACTAAAAAAAAAAAAACATTTTAACATAAAAAAAGGTTTGGTTTGGATTCCGATTTGAAGGCAAGGTTCATATTTTTGTTCGTTAGTAACAAAGGTTTGGTGTTCCTGAATTATACAATGCTTCAAGCTCTGCCAGGTATAAAAGAACAACGTTTAATCTACCCACAAAGACTAAAACTAATTAAATGTATTATTAAATTCATCTCATAGAAGAAACTGAATATCCATATATATCCATTTTCATAATAATATTATCATAAAAATGAACACCATAAAAAAATAGTATTATTATTAAAATTATCGTACAATTTACTATTAAATAAAAATAAAATACAAATGTATTTAAACAGTGGAACCTCGGATTACAAGTATAATCCATTCCAGGAGAATGCTTTTAATCCAAAGCACTCGTATATCAAAGCAAGTTTCCCTATAGGAAACAATGGAAACTCAGAGCATTCGTTCCACAATGACTGCTTGTCTCTGCAGTACTGTATGTGGCCATAGCTGCGGGGGCGCTGGTGTATGCAGTACTCTATGTGGCCATAGGTGCAGGGGCGCTGATGTATGCAGTACTGTATGTGGCTAGAGGTGCGGGGGCGCTGGTGTATGCAGTACTGTGTGTGGCCAGAGGTGCGGGGGCGTTGATCTATGCAGTACTGTATGTGGCCATAGGTGCGGGGGCGCTGGTGTATGCAGCACTGTATGTGGCTAGAGGTGCGGGGGCGCTGGTGTATGCAGTACTGTATGTGGCCAAAGGTGCGGGGGCGCTGGTGTATGCAGCACTGTATGTGGCCAGAGGTACGGGGGCACTGGTGTATGCAGTACTGTATGTGGCCAGAGGTGCGGGGGCTCTGGTGTATGCAGCACTGTATGTGGCGTTGATGTATGCAGTACTGTATGTGGCCAGAGGTGCAGGGGCGCTGGTGTATGCAGTACTGTATGTGGCCAGAGGTGCGGGGGTGCTGATGTATGCAGTACTGTATGTGGCCAGAGGTGCGGGGGCGCTGGTGAGGCTTGGAGACGCTCGGAAATGCTTCGAAACTCTTGACACTTTTGGTATTTCCAAGTGTTTCTGAGCCTCACCATGCACCCGCAGCTCTGGCCACATGCGGTATTACATGCACAGAGGCTTGAATCCTGCTCGCCTTGCGAGACATCGCTCACAAACCGAGTCAGGATTTTTAAAAAGAAACCGCTCTTATTGGGAAACGCCTGTAAACCGCATTATTCGCAAACCGATGTTCCACTGTGTATATACAGTCAGGTCCATAAATATTGGGACATCAACACAATTCTAATGTTTTTGGCTCTATGCACCACCACAATGGATTTGAAATGAAACAAACAAGATGTGCTTTAACTGCAGACTTTCAGCTTTAATTTGAGGGTATTTACATCCAAATCAGGTGAACGGTGTAGGAATTACAATAGTTTGTATTTGTGCCTCCCACATTTTAAGGGACCAAAAGTAATGGGACAGATTAACACTCATAAATCAAACTTTCACTTTTTAATACTTGGTTGCAAATCCTTTTCAGTCAATTACAGCCTGAAGTGTGGAATGCATAGACATCACCAGATGCTGGGTTTCATCCCTGGTGATGCTCTGCCAGGCCTCTACTGCAACTGTCTTCAGTTCCTGCTTGTTCTTGGGGCATTTTCCCTTCAGTTTTGTCTTCAGCAAGTGAAATGCATGCTCAATTAGATTCAGGTCAGGTGATTGACTTGGCCATTGCATAACATTCATAACATGCATAACATTCTACTTCTTTCCCTTAAAAAACTCTTTGGTTGCTTTCGCAGTATGCTTCGGGTCATTGTCCATCTGCACTGTGAAGCGCCGTCCAATGAGTTCTGAAGCATTTGGCTGAATATGAGCCGATAATATTGCCCCAAACACTTCAGAATTCATCCTGCTGCTTTTGTCAGCAGCCACATCATCAATAAATACAAGAGAAGCAGTTCCATTGGCAGCCATACATGCCCACGCCATGGCACTACCACCACCATGCTTCACTGATGAGGTGGTATGCTTTGGATCATGAGCAGTTCCTTTCCTTCTCCATACTCTTCTCTTCCCATCACTCGGGTACAAGTTGATCTTGGTCTCATCTGTCCATAGGATGTTCTTCCAGAACTGTGAAGGCTTTTTTAGATGTTGTTTGGCAAACTCTAATCTGGCCTTCCTGTTTTTGAGGCTCACCAATGGTTTACATCTTGTGGTGAACCCTCTGTATTCACTCTGGTGAAGTCTTCTCTTGATTGTTGACTTTGACACACATACACCTACCTCCTGGAGAGTGCTCTTGATCTGGCCAACTGTTGTGAAGGATGTTTTCTTCACCAGGGAAAGAATTCTTCGGTCATCCACCACAGTTGTTTTCCATGGTCTTCTGGGTCTTTTGGTGTTGCTGAGCTCGGTGCGATGTGATAGATCGACACAAAGTGGCTCATAATTGTAAAGTGGAAGGAAAATGATAAATGGTTTTCCACATTTTGTACAAATAAATATGTGAAAAGTGTGGGGGGCATTTGTATTCAGCCCCCTATACTCTGATACCCCTAACTAAAATCTAGTGGAACCAATTGCCTTCAGAAGTCACCTAATTAGTAAATAGAGTCCACCTGTGTGTAATTTAATCTCAGTATAAATACAGCTGATCTGTGAAGCCCTCAGAGGTTTGCCAGAGAACCTTAGTGAACAAACAGCATCATGAAGGCCAAGGAACACACCAGACAGGTCGGTGATGAAGTTGTGGAGAAGTATAAAGCAGGGTTAGGTTATACAAAAATATCCCAAGCTTTGAACCTCTCATGGAGCTCTGTTCAATCCATCATCGGAAAAATGGAAAGAGTGGCACAACTGCAAACCTACCAAGCCATGTCTGTCCACCTAAACTGACCGGCAGGGCAAGGAGAGCATTCATCAGAGAAGCAGCCAAGAGTTCCACAGCTCAGGTGGGAGTATCTATCCACAAATCTGCCCTTTATGGAACAGTGGCAAGAAGAAAGCCATTGGTGAAAGAAAACCATAAGAAATGCAGTTTGCAGTTTGTGAGAAGCCATGTGGGGGACACAGAAAACGTGGAAGAAGGGGCTCTGCTCAGATGAGACTAAAATTTAACTTTTTGGCCTAAAAGCAAAACGCTGTGTGTGGCGGAAAACTAACACTGCATATCACCCTGAACACACCATCCCCACCGTGAAACATGGTGGTGGTAGCATTATGTTGTGGGGATGCTTTTCTTCAGCAGGGACAGGGAAGCTGGTCAGAGTTGATGGGAAGATGGATGGAGCCAAATACAGAGCAATCTTAGAAGAAAACCCGTTAGAGTCTGCAAAAAGCTTGAGAGCGGGGCGGAGGTTCACCTTCCAGCAGGACAACGACCCTAAACATACAGCCAGAGCTACAATGGAATGGTTTATATCAAAGCACATTCATGTGTTAGAATGGCCCAGTCACAGTCCAGACCTAAATCCAATTGAAAATCTGTGGCAAGACTTGAAAATTGCTGTTCACAGACGCTCTCCATCCAATCTGGAGGAATAGTGTCCCAAGGGCCTGATAAACATAAGCAAAAGGCCACATCTGGCCCCCGGGCCGCAGTTCGGAGATCACTGACCCAGATTATACTGGACATCCTCCAGCCAGGAAAAGAGGGATGGGCTCTGTGTGACTCGCTGCAGCTTCTAATGCACATTGTGAGAAGCTCATAGTGTGCAGTGAAAACAAAGCAAGTAATTTCAGTAAAAGAGAGGAGCCGGTACAAACGTGCAAGACTAAAAGGGAGGCCGGTGTTCAGCTTTAACCACTTGCCGACCAGCCGCTGTCATTTTACTGCAGCAGGTCGGCTCGCTCCCGCGAATCGCAATCTTTGTACGTCAATCACGGGAACGGGTTTTGTGGGCGCTTGATGGCCCCTAGTGTTATCCCCTTCCCTGCCAGTGTCATTAGTACAGTGACAGTGCATATTTTTTAGCACCGATTACTGTAATAATGTCACTGGTTCCCAAATAAGTGTAAAAAATTGTCAGTTAGGTGTCCGATCTATCTGCCGCAATGTCGCAGTCCCACTAAAAATCACTGATCACTGCCGTTACTAATAAAAAAATAAATAAATAAAAATGCCATAAATCTATTCCCTATTTTGTAGACGCTATAACTTTTGCGCAAAACCAATCAATATACACTTATTGCGATTTTTTACCAATAATATGTAGAAGAATACATATCGACCTAAACTGATGAATAAATTTGTTTTTTTACTCTTTTTTTTGGATATTTATTATAGCAAAATGTAAAAAATATTGTTTTTTTTTTTCAAAATTGGCGGCCTTTTTTTGTTTATAGCGCAAGCAATAAAAACCGCAGAGGTGATCAAATACCACCAAGAGAAAGCTCTATTTGTGGGGAAAAAAGGACGTCAATTTTGTTTGGGTACAACGTTGCATGACCGCGCAATTGTCAGTTAAAGCGACGCAAAAAATGGCCTGATAATTAAGGGGGGTAAATCCTTCGGGTCCTTAACTGGTTAAAAAGTGAAACAAGGTTCGGTTGTTTTAATATTTCAGCGATGAGCGGGATATGGACTTTAGTTGACAAATTGCGTCGGATGTTTGCGGTAACACTAAGAATGACAGTTCGATGTTTGCAATCACATTAATATATTTTAATGACCCCACAAATGTCTGCATATTCAGAAAACTGTCTGGATACACTGTTGAGAAAACATGGATTATGGGATGTTAGCATTGGCGGTCTGTTTTATTCACACCGCACCGAGCCGGGATGTGATAATAAAACCTACGGCTGTGATAAGAATAAATATTCATTCACTTGTGATAAGCACACCGGGGAAATCATAATCATTTATTGTAAACCCAACCTGACCTCCTGTGGCATGGAGACCGGTTCATTTAAGAGATTTATTTTTCAGGTTTTATTCACTGTTTTTCAACTCCTTTTTGAATGACTTTTTGTCGGGGGTGGAAGACAATCAGGGCCGGCCCTACCATGGGTCCCAGTGGGTCCATTGGACCCAGGCAGCACTTTGAGAGGGGGCAGCAAAATGAACCACAGCCGCCTCTCCTTCTCTTCTATTTACCCAGCAAATTGCCAACCAAGATTTTTTTCCAGCAGTTTTGTGTGCCATCAACTGCCCCCCTGGCCACTCCACCTGCCCCTATATTACCATTTCCTGTCTATATACTGCCCTTGCCTGTCCATATACTACCCTAGCCTGTCTATATACTACCCTAGCCTGTCCATATACTACCCTAGCCTGTCCATATACTACCCTAGCCTGTCCATATACTACCCTAGCCTGTCTATATACTACCCTAGCTTGTCCATATACTGCCCTAGCCTGTCTATATACTACCCTAGCCTGCCCCTATACTACACCAGCCTGCCCCTATACTGCCCTAGCCTGTCCATTTACTACCCTATCCTGTCCACATACTACCCTGGCCTGTCTATATACTGCCCTAGCCTGTCCCTATACTACACTAGGCCGTCCATATACTACCTTAGCCTGTCCATATACTACCTTAGGCCGTCCATATACTACCTTAGCCTGTCCATATACTACCCTAGCCTGTCTATATACTACCCTAGCCTGTCTATATACTACCCTAGCCTTTCCCTATACTACCCTAGCCTGGATATATACTGCCCTAGCCTGGATATATACTGCCCTAGCCTGGATATATACTACCCCAGCCTGCCCCTAAACAGCCCTAAACTGTCTCTATACTGACCTAGCCTGTCTATATACTATCCTAGGCTGTCCATATACTACCCTATCCTGTCCATATACTACCCTATCCTGTCCACATACTACCCTGGCCTGTCTATATACTGCCCTAGCCTGTATATATACTGCCCCAGCCTGCCCCTAAACAGCCCTAACCTGTCTCTATACTGAACTAGCTTTTCTATATACTACCCTAGCCTGTCCATATACTACCCAAGCCTTTCTATATACTGCCCTAGCCTGTCTATATACTGCCCTAGCCCGCCCTTATACTGCCCTAGCTTGCACCTTGGAATTGCACATATTGGTATGTCATATAATTTTGCTGTTGCATGTAAATCTGGCTTCCTGATAAATTTAATTTTACTTTTAATTATCGTGATATAAAATTATGGATGTGGGGGCTTTTTGGTTCACAGCCTCTGCTCAAATTCATCCCAAAGGTGCTCTGTTGGGTTGAGGTCAGGACTCTGTGCAGGCCAGTCAAGTTCCTCCACCCCAAACTCGCTCATCCATGTCTTTATGGACACTGCTTTGTGCACTGGTCCAATCATTTGATGGAGGGGGGGGATAATGGTGTGAGGTTGTTTTTCAGAGTTTGGGCTTGGCCCCTTAGTTCCAGTGAACGGAACTCTTAAGGCGTCAGCATTCCAAGACATGTTGGACAATTTCATGCTCCCAACTTTGTGGGAACAGTTTAGGGATGGCCCCTTCCTGTTCCAACATGACTGTGCAACAGTGCTCAAAGCAAGGTCCATAAAGACATGGATAAGCGACTTTGGGGTGGAGGAACTTGACTGGCCTGCACAGAGTCCTGACCTCAACCCAACAGAGCACCTTTGGAATGAATTAAAGTGGAGACTGGGAGCCAGGCCTTCTCATCCAACATCAGTGCCTGACCTCACAAATGCGCTTCTGGAAGAATGGTCAAACATTCCCATAGACACTCCTAAACCTTGTGGACGGCCTTCCCAGAAGATTTGAAGCTTTTATAGCTGCTAAGGGTGGGGCAACTCAATATTGAACCCTACAGAATAAGACTGGGATGCCATTAAAGTTCATGTGCATGTAAAGGCAGGCGTGCCAATACTTGTAATTTAGTGTACAGGGTGGGCCATTTATATGGAAACACCTTAATAAAATGGGAATGGTTGGTGATATTAACTTCCTGTTTGTGGCACATTAGTATATGTGAGGGGGGAAACTTTTCAAGATGGGTGGTGACCATGGCGGCCATTTTGAAGTCGGCCATTTTGAATCCAACTTTAGTTTTTTCAATAGGAAGAGGGTCATGTGACACATCAAACTTATTGGGAATTTCACAAGAAAAACAATGGTGTGCTTGGTTTTAACGTAACTTTATTCTTTCATGAGTTATTTACACGTTTCTGACCACTTATAAAATGTGTTCAATGTGCTGCCCATTGTGTTGGATTGTCAATGCAACCCTCTTCTCCCACTCTTCTCACACCGATAGCAACACCGCAGGAGAAATGCTAGCACAGGCTTCTAGTATCCGTAGTTTCAGGTGCTGCACATCTCGTATCTTCACAGCATAGACAATTGCCTTCAGATGACCCCAAAGATAAAAGTCTAAGGGGGTCAGATCGGGAGACCTTGGGGGCCATTCAACTGGCCCATGACGACCAATCCACTTTCCAGGAAACTGTCCATCTAGGAATGCTCAGACCTGACACCCATAATGTGGTGGTGCACCATCTTGCTGGAACTATGATGTCGGTGATAGGGAATTGCTGGCCATCAAGTCGGCTTTGGAGGAATGGCGGTAACTCCTGGAAGGAGCAGCTCACCCGGTATTGGTTTTTACTGACCATAAAAATCATAAAAAACCATATGCTGTGAAGATACGAGATGTGCAGCACCTGAAACTACGGATACTGGAAGCCTGTGCTAGCATTTCTCCTGCGGTGTTGCTATCAGTGTGTGAAGAGTGGGAGAAGAGGGTTGCATTGACAATCCAACACAATGGGCAGCACATTGAACACATTTTATAAGTGGTCAGAAACTTGTAAATAACTCATGAAAGAATAAAGTTACGTTAAAACCAAGCACACCATTGTTTTTCTTGTGAAATTCCCAATAAGTTTGATGTGTCACATGACCCTCTTCCTATTGAAAAAACAAAAGTTGGATTCAAAATGGCCGACTTCAACATGGCCGCCATGGTCACCACCCATCTTGAAAAGTTTCCCCCCTTACATATACTAATGTGCCACAAACAGGAAGTTAATATCACCAACCATTCCCATTTTATTAAGGTGTATCCATATAAATGGCCCACCCTGTATAATGCCTGCTGTACTTTTAGTGCATTCCAGTGCGTTGGACAGCCCATTGAAATTAATTTCAGGGGTGCAGCTCAAAAAGTAGCCAACATGTTTCAGTGATTAAAGAGCGCCCCCTTCCTTAGGGTTTGATTGACAACAATGTGAAGAAACCCGGGTCAAACTGGACCTACAGTATAAATTATGAGCACAGGCCTTATCAGCTTATTTTGGCTGCCATGAAATCCACCCACCAGACCAAGCATTTCAGAGTGAGGGGGGAGTCCTCTCTCAGCTGTGTCATGTGAGTAGAGCCAAGGATGGAGCTAAATAGAGGATCCCTCACACTGCCCTACCGCTGCCTGCTTCTGAAGTCTGACGGGTGGCAGAGGTGCAGCTGCAGTTCTTCAGGGGCACAGCAACTGTCAGTGCTAGCAGCAATGCTATGGATGCTCTAGAAGGCTTTGGACCCCCCTATCCCCCCCTTATCTATGCTCTTGCTTTAGAAAGATTTCCCCCACTTCCTGCCTTGCTAACAATGGTTTCAATAGACAGAAAGTAACGGGAAACCTCCAACAGGCATGCAGACATACAGTATAAAAGATATGCAGATATAAAAGCCTGACAGAGGTTTTAGCCTTTCCATACACTAGCTTCCTTGCTGGCACTAACATCTTTGACCAGTCTTCTTCTGGGTTTGGCATCCTCAGCGCCAGCTGGGTACGGGAGTCAATTCAACCTGCCACAGACGCATGCTGGGAATATGCACTGATCTATGCATGCGCAGCTTACATTTACTTTAAGAAGTTTATGTACATGAAGGTAATACACTTTTATTGCAGCACAGACATAGGGGTTGATTTACTAAAAGTTAAATAGACTGTTCACTCTGCAAAGGAAGTTTCCCTTTGCAAGAAAACTACCCCACGCCCCCCGAGCTTAGTGAATGAAGCGAAGCCTTGCTGACTTGTAGGATAGCTGTAGTTCGGCCTCTCTGCACAGGTGGCGCTGTTTGGCAGCCGCCATGCAAATAGAGCAGAGGAAAGGGGTAACTCATGTTCCTCTGATGCCGCCAATAGGTGCCATTTTTAGTGTGGGCACAGCACTGTTCCCCTTCTGTTGACACGCGATTGTGAAGCGGTTGAATCAAGAAGAGGAACCTGCTGGTCAGGGACAGTGCGTTAGCTCAGAAAAAGGTTGCAGTGGAGGAGGGGCTGAGTAGGGACTGCTTGCCAGTGCCGCCGTCAGGTGCCTTGTTCCCAGGGCGCCTCCCAGTCGCCTCCTCTGCCAGATGTTGTCGACAATGGTGGCTGGTGGTATATTTGGGGGGGCAAACAATGCACCCACAGTCACCCCCATGGATCAGTCAGGACCGCACACAACCACCACAACCATTGGTTGGTCGATGAGCCCCTGCACTTTCCCACAGGCAGCATTTCCCTGCGGGCGGTGGCTTCGCCCCCTGCGTCTCCTCCGGTGGCCTCCACGTCTCCTCCCTCTTCCTCTCTCTTCATTGTGGTCCAACAGGATTGCTTGTCATTTTGGCCAATTGGGAAACGGGTCTCAGGACCCGCTTCCTGATTGGCAGGGAGGAGATTCAGTGTGAGAATGGCGAATATTCATTCGCTATCGTCACACAACTGGGTGGGCTCAGAGCGCCCTGAGCCCATCCTTTTATGAAGCCAATGAGAGTCTCTGGCTCTAATCATGTGCTTAAAAAAAGACCCCCTGCCCCCATTGGAATCCATGCATCTGGCACCACAAATGTAGATTAGGGGGCCGGACACATGGATAGGGGCGCCCCTGGTTATCGATATCGTAAATTATTTCTGGATATTCTCTGCCAACTCTCAGTGCCACTTTGGCTACGTTACACAGGCTCTGTTACCAGCTTGGTGGAACTTTGATGCAAATACAGTGCAAGCTGGGTTCTCAGAGTAAATTCCCTCCTCTCTGGGTACCAAACGCTTGGCTCCACCCACATACTTCCATTATCCAATCATCTGCAAGCAAAAATACAATTTTTATTTTTTCCTCGATTGTAATTGGGTATTCTTTGCAAAGTGAAAATTCACCACATTCACTAGACATGTGCATGACAAAATATTTTGTTTCGTTTCGTATATCTAGATATTTCCAAATTCGGTTGATTCGTTCAAATCGTATTCGGAATTCGTATTTGGAATTTTCAAACTTTCTTTTTTTTTTCGATTCAAAACGTTCAAATCGATACATTTTCGAATCGGTCGAAACAAAAATGTTATATTTTTTTTATTATTATTCAAATGCAGCAAAGTGAAATCAGAATCGGATGATTACAATGACTCTTTAACCACTTCAGCCCCGGAATGATTTGCCCCCTTGATGACCAGGCCATTTTTTGCGGATCGGCACTGCGTCACTTTAACTGACAATTGCGCGGGCGTGCGGCGTTGTACCCAAACGAAATGTATGTCCTGTTTTTCCCACAAATAGAGCTTTCTTTTGGTGGTATTTGATCCCCTCTGCAGCTTTTACTTTTTGCTCTATAAACAAAGAGCGACGATTTTGAAAAAGAAAAACATTTTTTTTTTACTTTCTGCTATATTACATATAAAAAAAAATATAAAAAAACAAAATTAATTCATCAGTTTAGGCCGATATGCTTCTACATATTTTTGGTAAATAAAATCCCAATAAGCGTATATTGGTTGTTTTGCGCAAAAGTTATCACGTCTACAAAATAGGGGATAGATTTATGGCATTTTTATTATTTTTTTTTTTTTACTAGTAATGGCGGCGATATGCAAATTTAATCGAAACTGCGACATTGCAGCGGACGGATCGGACACTTTTGACACTTGTTTGGGACCAATGACATTTATACAGCAATCAGAGCTTTAAATAGCCACTGATTACTGTATAAATGTCACAGGCAGGGAAGGGGTTAACATCTAGGGGGCAGTCAAGGGGTTAACTGTGTTCCCTAGGCGTGCTCTAACTGTTTGGGGGCTGGGCTGGCAGGGAGATGACAGATCTCACTGTTCCAGATCACTGTGAACAGTAGATCACTGTCATGTCCCCTGACAGAACAGGGATCCGCCGTGCTTACATTGGCAGATCCCCGTTCTGTCTCTGTGGAAAGCAATCGTGGCACACCGGCGGACATCGAGCCTGCCCAACCCGTGGGCACGCTCACGCCCGCAACTGCGCCTGCGCGAGCCGACATACAGCTGCGGCGATTTGCGCAGGAGAACCAACCTGCGGCCGTCAAACGTCGGCGGCCGATCAGCAAAAGGTTAAATCAACTTTGGCTTAACAGAAACAGCATTATTTCGAAATGGTACTCTAATAACACACTTTTTGATTTCAGAAGCAGAGTAAAACCTCGGCTTGTGAGTAACGCAGTTAACAAGCGTTTCGTAATATGAGCAGTTTTTCTTTTTTAAATCCCGAGTTGGTTTACGATCTCTGCCTCGCGCTGCTGAGGCTCGGAGAATCTTGGAAGCTGTCGGAAATGCTCGGAAATAGTCGGAAATACCGAAAGTATCAACACTTCCCGATCATTGCCGAATGTTTCCGGGCACTTCCAAGCCTGAGCAGCGCCACCACACGTCTGGCCACATACAGTATTGCATAGACAAGCAGTCACTGTGGAACGAATTATCTGAGTTTCCATTGTTTCCTATGGGGAAACTTGCTTTGATATATGAGTGATTAGGACTACAAGCATGCTCCTGGAACGGATTATGCTCGTTAGCCAAGGTACCACTGTATGTTTACAGTTCATATTCAAATGGAATGCAATGTAAAATTCAATTTGAATTTCAATTCCAATTTCGGAAATTGGGACAAATTTTGTTTCGTTATTCAGAACATTCGGTAAACTTTGTTTATACTGTAATTCAGGTATTCGGACATATCCGAATCTCCGAATAATGAAAAATGTGTCCGAATATTAATTCGGAACTGTTGTAGAAATTTAGGATGTGTTTATTATGTATTGTCACAGTGTCTCCCAGTGTCGGTTTAACGATATTCTCTGTGTACAGCGAATATGGCTTTAACCGATATTGAGGAAAGGCCATTTACAATGGAAACCTTGCATTATTTTGGGAACCACACGCTACCCGCCCGATCATCTCGGCCGGCAGGCGCCCTGAGCGGTTAAACTCTGGAGCAAACGCCGGTCCGGATCTTTGAGGTGCAATGCACGTTCTGTGGCGCGGGTGTATTACCATCAATCAGGGGGCCCCTGTATTATGCACAGATTGATCTGCTTGGCGGCGATTCACTTGTGTTATGGAAGGTATTGCCTTTTATGTAAGGATAATGATCTGTAAGCTTTCTGTCGCATCTGATCAATGTGACAGAAATCTACAGCTATATTCCTTCGTGTATAATTTACCCTTTAATGGAACAGTAGTATAATCTCTATGGAGTATAGTTCATAGAGCTGTATTTGATAGTGGTTCATTAGAATGGCAACACGAGGTTTGCATGCATCGCATTTTGCTTGGAGGGCTTCTGTGGGACGGTGCTTTGGATTTCAGTGGAAGCCATGTGTCCGCATGGCTTCCATTGTCATTTCGAGACAGCTGTTTCTCATACAGGCCGGCCAACCCTCC
>BLSH010432038.1:1450646-1466039 GCA_018402905.1 Glandirana rugosa
ACAGTGATTTTGGTGTATTATTTTTTGCTAGTTATTTACCACATAACGTACAAAAGTATGAGTGAGTCACTTTAAAATTAGCTATTTTGATTTTGCATGTTCGAGTCCCATTCATTTTAACGGAGTTTGCGTGTTCACACTTGTTTTTTTTTTGCCTGTACGTAAGTTCTGGTTCGAACCAAACCGGGGGGTGTTCGGCCCATCCCTACTGCTCAGATGCGATAGGGAAGAAAATGCTTAGCATAGAAAAATCTGTGAAAACTGAGCATGTGCAGAGCTGCCAGCACTGCTCTGCAAAATCCCTAGCTAAACTGGGGACATGGACAGGAGGGGGAGATAGAGAGCAGCAGGATCAACCAGGTTTTTTTGCTGAATACAGAAAAGGAATCTCATAGTGACTGAGTGAGTATGAAAACATGCAATACACCATTTATTGATCGTTTTTTATTATGTGGTTTTAGTGACACTTTAAAAACTACTGCCATAGAGAGATATGCTTTGTTCATTTTTAATTTCAGAGGTTTAAAACCACTTTACAGTTATGTTTCCTTTATAACAGGCATGACAGGTTTGCTTTACAACTTTCTTTTGCAAAGTTGCAAACCTTCCTTGGCGCACCGCTGCGTGCAAACTTGCCCTTGTCACCGGCTTGTTACGGGAAGGTCGGTTACAGAAAGCACATCCTGTGCAAAAAGGGTTAAATGATACATTCACAACTCTTGGCAGAGTACACATGCCCGGTGGAAAAGAAGAGCAATGGAAGACATTTATAATGGAAAAATAAATGAAGAAGTAATAGTCAGCGAAGCCTGAACACCTTGCCCAAAGGCGGTAATGGACTCCAAAGTACAGAGGACACTGGAGGATGTCATGACGGACGCCAACAAGTAGAAAATGGACAGAAGTGATGAAATAGGAGTTTTGTGTTGCCAGAGCCCGAAATATTGTGCTCTGAAACGTTGTGTCCTTCGTTCTGCTCCAGACTTTCCTGAGTCGTTCGTCTTGAAATAAAACAAAATGTGTTCCAGTGTAGATATAAAACAGAATTATCAGATTGCAGGTTAGGGCTAGGGTTTACGGTTAGGTTAAGGGGTCAGGGGTTAGGGTTTAAGGGTTAGGATTAGGGGTTAGGGTTTAGGAGTTAGCATTAGGGTTAGGGTTGGGGGTTAGGTTTGGAGTTAGGATTAGGGTTTAGGATTAGGTGTTAGGGTTGGGGTTAGGGTTTAGGGGTTGGGGTTAGGATTAGGCTTTAGGGGTTAGGGTTGGGGTTAGGATTAGGGTTTAGGGGTTAGGGTTTAGGATTAGGATTGGGGGTTAAGATTAGAGTTTAGGGGTTAGGATTAGGGGTTAGGGTTTAGGGGTTAGGATTAGGGTTGGTGTTGGGGTTAGGTTTGGGGTTAGGATTTAGGGATTGGGGTTAGGATTAGGGTTTAGGATTAGGGTCAGGGTTGGGGTTAGGTTTAGGATTAGGGATTAGGGTTGGGGTAGGGTTTAGGATTAGGGGTTAGAGTTTAGAGGTTAGGGTTTAGGATGTTAGGGGTTAGGATTAGGGTTGGGGTTGGGGTTAGAGTTTAGGGGTTAGGATTAGGGTTTAGGGGTTATGGTTTAGGGGTCAGGATTAGGGTTGGGGTTAGGGTTAGAGTTTAGGGGTTAAGGTTTAGGACGTTAGGGATTAGGGTTGGGGGTTAAGGTTAGAGTTTAGGGGTTAGGATTAGGGGTTAGGGATTAGGATTAGGGTTGGGGGTTAGGGATTGGGGTTCGGATTAGGGGTTAGGGATTAGGATTAGGGTTGGGGGTTAGGGATTGGGGTTCGGATTAGGGGTTAGGGTTAAAGCTCAACCCCAACCAAAACTTTTTTACTTTTGCAGTTGGGAACAGTTAAAGTTGTTGAAGGTTTTTACCTCTATGCATTACATGCATGAAGCTAAAAATCTTCAGTGTGTAGCTCCCCCCACAGCCCTCCTTATATTTACCGATCCCGATCCAGCGATGTGCGCGAGAGCTCCTGCTCTCCCAGGTCCCTCGCTCTTCATTGGCTGGGACACAGCAGCGGGTGCCATTGGCCAGGAAGAAGGGAGAGGGGATGAGGAAGCTGTGCTCTGTCTGTCTTACGGACACACAGAGTCAGCCTGACCTCACAAATGCGCTTCTGGAAGAATGGTCAAACATTCCCATAGGCACTCCTAAACCTTGTGGACAGCCTTCCCAGAAGAGTTGAAGCTGTTATAGCTGCAAAAGTTGGGCCAACTTAATATTGAACCCTACGGACTAAGACTGGGATGCCATTAAAGTTCATGTGCGTGTAAAGGCAGACGTCCCAATACTTATGGTAATATAGTGTATGTATATATATATATATATAATGTGTAGCAGTTGTCCATGGTGGTCTCCCTATAGAAGAAATACCAAGAAATGTTCTATGTAGAAGATAAAATGCGTAACCTTGGTTTGCCACTTGCACAGTGAAGTGCACATCATGTGACAGGTAATAGATAACATAAAGAAGGTGCATGGCCTTATACATGGGACCTCACAAAGAACATCTGATGATATGTGCTGATGTGTATTATATTTATGATGTGTATGGATGTAGTTGTATAATGAATCACATGAATGCCCGCCGTTCAGGTAGTTGTACACTACGCATGTGACAATGGATCTGGCGGGGTGACCGCAGGGGGACTGAGTAATTGTTGAATCACTTCAAGAACTAATTGTCCATTACTCACTCACCTGCAAGGATGAGATCTGTGCCAGTAAAGTCAATGGCACTGGATGCATTGAATTGCATTAAAAGGGTCATGATGTCAGTCCCTGCTCCAAGGAGCTTACAATCGAAGGTGCCTAACTCACATTCATCCACATTCTAAGGACAATTTACCTACCAGCATGTCTTTGCAGTACAAGGAGAACATGCAAACTCCAGGCAAGTAATGCCTTGGCTGGGATTCAAACCGCCAACCCTAGGGCTGCCAGGCAGAAGTGCCAACCACTAGTCATTTTATGACGTGTAGTGATGTATGATACAGAGGATTAACATGTAATGCACCACATGAGTGTCTGCTATTCAGGTAATTGCATACATTATGTGTGACATTGGATGATGGGGTGCCCAGAGGTGGAGTAATAGACTCAACTCTGCTGAATTACTACTGGAGCTAATTGTGCATTACTTACTCTCCTCTAATGATATCTGTGTCAGCATAGTCAATGGCATTGCAACTGCATGAAAAAGAAGAGGAGATGACATAGGGACACCCAATGTAAGGGGGCACTCTGATGGGGACACCCAATGTAAGGGGCACTCTGATGGAGACCCTGATGTAAGGGGGCACTCTGATGGGGACCCTGATGTAAGGGGCACTCTGATGGGGACCCTGATGTAAGGGGCACTCTGATGGGGACCCTGATGTAAGGGGGCACTCTGATGGGGACCCTGATGTAAGGGGGCACTCTGATGGGGACCCTGATGTAAGGGGCACTCTGATGGGGACCCTGATGTAAGGGGCACTCTGATGGGGACACCTGATGTAAAGGGGCATTCTGATGGGGAACCTGATGTAAGGGGGCACTCTGATGATGACAACTGATGTAAGACAGTGATTAAAGGGGACACTCTGATAGCAACACATGATGTAAAGGGACACTGTGATGGGGACAGTGATGTAACAGGGCACTCTGATGGAGACTCTGATATAAGAGGGCACGCTGATGGTGACAACTGATGTAAGAGTGGACTCTGATGGGGGTAGTAATGTAAGGGGACACTGTGATAGCAACATGTGATGTAAGGGGCACTCTGATGGGGACACCTGATGTAAGGGGCACTCTGATGGGGACACCCGATGTAAGAGGCACTCTGTTGGTGGTGACCCTGATGTAAGGGGGCACTCTGATGGGGACACCTGATGTAGAGGGGCACTCTGATGGGGACACCTGATGTAGGGAGGCATTCTGATGGGGACACCTGATGTAAAGGGGCACTCTGATGGGGATACCTGATGTAAAGGGGCACTCTGATGGTGGCACCTGATGTAAAGGGGCACACCTGATGTAAGAGGGCACTCTGATGGGGACGGTAATGTAGGGGGCACCCTGGTAGCGATACATGATTTAAGGGGGCACTCTGATGGGGACACCTGATGTAGAAGGGCACTCTGATGGGGACACCTGATGTAGGGGGGCACCCTGATGGGGACACCTGATGCAAGGGGACACTCTGAAGGGGACACCTGATGTAAGGGGGCACTCTGATGGGGACACTTGATGTAAGGGGGCACTCTGATAGTGATACATGATTTAAGGGGGCACTCTGATGGGGAAACTTGATGTAAGGGGGCACTCAGATGGGGACCCTGATGTAAGGGGGTACTCTGTTGGTGACACCTGATGTAAGAGAGCACTGTGATGGTGACACCTGATGTAAGGGGTACTCTAATGGGGACTCTGGTGTAAGAGGGGACTCTGATGGAAACAGTAATGTAAGGGACACTCTGATAGTAACACATGATTTATGTGGGCACTTGGATAGGGACCTTGATGTAAGGGGGCACTCTAATGGGGACACCTGATCTAAAGGGCACTCTGAAGGTGACCTTGATGTAAGGGGACACTCTGATAGCGATATACATGATATAACAGGGCACTCTGATGATGACTCTGATGTAAGGGGGCACTCTAAAGGGGACACCTGATGTAAGGGGGCACTCTGATGGGAACACCTGATGTAAGGGGGCATGCTGATCGGGACATCTGATATAAAGGGGCACTCTGATATTGCCACATGATGTAAGGGGGCACTCTGATGAGGACCCTGATGTACAGGGGCACTCTGATGGGGACCCTGATGTAAAGGGGCACTTTGATGGGGACCCTGATGTAAAGGTGCACGCTGATGGCGCCACCTGATGTAAGGGGGCACTCTGATGATGCCACCTGATGTAAGGGGGCACTGTGATGGCGACACCTGATATAAGGGATATAAGGGGGCACTCTGATGGGAACACCTGATGTAAGGGGGCACGCTGATCGGGACATCTGATATAAAGGGGCACTCTGATATTGCCACCTGATGTAAGGTGGCACTCTGATGAGGATCCTGATGTACAGGGGCACTTTGATGGGGACCTTGATGTAAAGGTGCACGCTGATGGCGCCACCTGATGTAAGGGGGCACTCTGATTATGCCATCTGATGTAAGGGGGCACTGTGATGGCGACACCTGATGTAAGATGGCACTCTGATGGGGACCCTGATGTAAAGGGGCACTCTGATGGTGACACCTGATGTAGGGGGCACTCTGATGGCGACACCTGATTTAAAAGAGGACTCTGATAGGGACATCTGATATAAGGGGGTCTGTTTAATCATCCTAATCTAATGACAGTCAAATACATATTAGTGTTTCCCAGATTGTGACAGACTGTCAGTGACTCGCACACAATGCTGACTTTATGGCCCCTTGACTTTTTTACTGCACCCCCAGATTTGATAGGCTAGATCCAGCCCTGTTACAAATTGTTGGGTTAGTACAAACTTAAAGCGGTTGTATGCCCGTAAAAAAAATAAAATAATAATAAAAAAAAACCTGTAGGGGGGGGCATAATGAGCTAGTATGGACCGCACCACATACTAGCTCATTATGAAATGCTTACCTCAGAACGAAGCTCCGACGGGTCCGCTCGTTCCCCGCAGAGGGAGCCGACATGTTCCCTTGGGGGATCATTCCGGGTATGCGGCTCCGGTGCTGTGAGTGGCTGGAGCCTGTCAATCTGGCAAGGTCCAGCGCTATGCGCCGGCCTTCACCGGGACCTCACGACACATGCGTCGGGACCTCACTGAACATGCGCCGTGACGTCAGCGGCTGCATTTAGGGCGGATATCTCCTAAACCATGCAGGTTTAGGAGATATTCATTGTACCTACAGGCAAGCCTTATTATAGGCCTTATTATAGGCTGACCTGTAGTTAAAAGTGAAAAAACTGGGTAGACAACCGCTTTAAGAACTCCAAAAACCTTATTAGGTTATTTTTGAACATCGCCACCGCTAGCAAACAGCGTTTTTCTTTATACACTTACATTCAGAGTTAAATCTCTCCTTAGGCCAACTGAAAAAAAATAAATAAAATGAAATGTAAAGAAAGGTGTAGCGTCTTCTGCGCTTTCCTTTACAGAAAGCGGCAAGTTTATTGCTTTCTCCTTCAGGACCCGGCGCGGCACAAGTGTCGCCCGGTTATACGAGAACATTTATTTAACATCAAAGGGACCGGTCATAATTCTCAATTTAGATACAAAAACCGCTCGGCGGCACAAAGACACTTTAAGCAGCGGCGATGCGTCCTCGCACTAGAATTGGGATGCCGGTCATGCCAGGGTTTATTGCGCCATATAACTCCGTCTAATAGACGATTTTCCCCGGCGCCAAGGTGCGCCGGCTGATAGGGGAAAATGATCACTGTCTTCGTCTCCCATTTAAAATGAGCTTGTTTCATTGACCAAAAATAAAAGTTTCACTGAAGCGGATGCAAATTTGCGGTTATTTACGGCGGCGGGCGCTGGAAAAAAAAAAAAGCCATTATTGAGGACGGCTAGGTGTGACTCCTTCGTGCCGTTATAAATGCACGCAATTGTTTAGGAAGTGCAATAGCAAAATTAAAAATAGAAGTCGAAGAACTATGACTCCGCCATTACATAGGAGTTAATGCCTCGCCGCCTTCATTTGCATAAGTTTTTCTCTCTCTTCTTAAATCCTTGCCCGCCGCCTCCCTCCGACTTTGTTTTTTTCACCTGCCCGCGCCGCTTTAACAGCCGCTTATTTGTTTGTTTGTTTTTTTGTTTTGTTTTTTATCGAAGACGCGCCTATTTAAATTTTCATGCCTTCGACTGCGAGAGAAAAAAAAAGAAACGAAATCTGCTACTGTTTACTTTGAAATATTCCAACATATTAAATATTTGAATATTATCTTCTGTTGTTATTTAATATTTGAAAACAAGCGTTTTTTTTGGCGTTACTGCTTGGAGGGAAATGAGAAACTGCGCCGGTTTAGAACTTCAAGAAGGATTTAAAAATACATGAATAAATACAGTTTTGCATTTATTAAAAAAAATATATATTTTTTTAATTAATATTATTATACAAGATTTATAAATCGCCAACAGTTTGTGCAGCGCTTTACATTAACCGCTTCACCCCCAGGAAGGATTTCCCACTGTAGGACCAGAGCACTTTTTGCGATTCGCCACTGCGTCGCTTTAACTGACAATTTGCGCGGTTGTGCGACGTTGCACCCAAACAAAATTAGCTTTCTTTTGGTGGTATTTGTTCGCCTCTGCGTCATTTCTGATCGCCGTTATAAACAAAAAAAGAGCGACAATTTTTCAAAAAATAACAATATTTCTTACTTTTTGCTAAAATACAAATCCAAAAAAATATATATATAAAAAAACAAATTAATTCAACGGTTTTGGCCGATTTATATTCTTCCTATTTTTGTTTTAAAAAAAAAACGCAATTGGCGTTTATTGATTGGTTTGCGCAAAAGTTGCCGCATTTACAAACCATCAGAATTAATTTCTGGCATTTTTACTTTTTTTTTTACTAGTAATGGCGGCGATCTGCGATTTTTATCGGGACTTTGATATTGGGGCGGACATGTCGGACATTTTTGACACTTTTTTGGGACCAATGACATTTATGCAGCAATCAGAAATTTAAATATCCACTGATTGCTGTATAAATGTCTTTGGCAGTGAAGGGGTTAACCCGCAGGGGAAGATCTAGGGGGTAACTGTGTTCCCTAGTCGTGTTCTAACTGTGAGGGGGCTGGGCTACCATGGGCATAAGAGATCTAACTGATCCCAGTGACAGGGACCAGTAGATCTCTTAGATGCCGCCTGACAGAGCGGGGAACCGCCGTGTTTACATCAGCGGATCCCCGTCCTTTCTCTCTGGCAGCTCATCGGGTCCGCCCGAGCCGCGGGCACACTCCTGCCAAGTGCGCACGCGCAGATCACCGCTTATATACGGTGATTCAAGAGGCAGCGCCACACTGCCGCCGTATATATAACGCATGCGGTCGGCAAGTGGTCAAAAAGGGAGGCAGCACAGTTACAATACAAAGAGGGTTAGGAGAATCCTGTTCCTGAGAGCTTACAATCTAATAAGCACTACGGCTCCATGCACACTGGATGCTCTCTGGGCGTCGGATTATTGTGGCAGGAGACGCCGCTTAGAAAACCTGCTTTTAGCAGCGTTTATGCGCGTTTTTGCGCGTTTATCAGCGTCTGCCTTTTTGAGGTTTTTTTTTTTAATTCATTAGCTCTGAAAAGCTGCAGGTGCTTCAAGCGAGCTTCAAACAAGCTTTGTCGTAGACTTCTATGGAGGCGTTGGAGAGGCTTTGAAGCCTGGCTAAAGCTACATGCGGTATAATTTTTGACGCGAAGCTGAAGAGCAGTGAAGCCAACGCAAGGTGTAAACAGGGCTGTGAGCCAACCATTTTATTTAGTGACAGGAGCTTCGACTGGCGTTAAGGGAGCTTTACCAACGTGTGTCTGACGCCCTGTTTTGAAGCAAAGTGTAAACGAGCCCTAAAGGGGCGTTTATAGGCTGTTAAAAAAAAAAAGTCCAAGCGTCCATAAACGGTCGTTTATCAGCTTCAGTGTGCATGGAGCCTGAGACTGCATTTACACCTGAGGGTGTCGTTTTCAGGCAGAAAGTCGCCCGATTTTACTGCGGTTTTGCCGCGCGTTTTGTACAGGTCAAAAGGTCACCAATGTAAAAAGCAGAAAAAACGCCCAACTCTGCCTGAAAAAATACTTCCAGAACTTGTTTGAGCTTCAGGCGTTTTCAGGCTTTTGGCTTCAGGCGTTTTTGAGTGGAGATGTGAACCACCCCCATAGAGAATCATTGATTTTTTTCCCTCCAGCGTTTTGTAGCTTCAGGCTTCAAGCCATAAAATGCTCCTGTGTGAATGGGGCCTTATAGTGAATAAATCGTCATGTATAACTCCACATTCATGGGAAAAAAATTATAGCAAATAAAAATATTTTTTTAAAAAGTATATATATACAGTTGTGCTCATAATGTGAAGTGAATATATAGAAAATGAAATGAATGTTAAATCATTCTATCTAATAACAATATTGCCTTGATAGTTGTGCTCATAAGTTTACATACCCTGGCAGGATTTATGATTTCTTGGCCATTTTTCAGGGAATGTGAATGAGAACACAAAGGGCCAGTTCACACCATAGAAACGCAGTCTGGATGCGTTCCGGATCCTTTTCTGCATGCGCGTTTTTGACGCGTTTCCGGTGTGTTTTTGATGCATTTTTGATGCAGTCCAGTGTGTTTTTTCCCCCTTTTTTTTCTTAGGACATGTGCATTCCAGTGCGTTTTTGGTGCATGTAGGTGCGTTCCGGTGTGTTTTTGATGCGTTTTACCGCGTTCCAGTACAGTTCAGTGCATGAAAAATGCAGCATGTTCTACTTTTTTTTCTGGAGCTGGAACTGACTGCACTGGTGTGAACTATGCCATTGGAAACCATATAACCTACTTTCCATGCGTTTTTGATGCAGAATAAAAACATACTGGACTGCATGTGGTGTGAACTGGCCCTAAAACTTTTCTTTCACTCATAGTTGATGTTTGGCTGAAGCCATTTATTATCAATCAACGGTGTTTACTCTTTTTATATCATAATGACAACAGAAAATGACCCTGATCAAAAGTTTACATACCCCAGTTCTTAATACCGTGTATTGCCCCCTTTAACATCAATGACAGCTTGAAGTCTTTTGTGGTATTTGTGGATGAGGCTCTTTATCTTCTCAGATGGTAAAGCTGCCCATTCCTCTTGGCAAAAAGCCTCCAGTTCCTGGAAATTCTTGGGCTGCCTTGCATGAACTGCATGTTTGAGATCTCCCCAGAGTGGCTCAATGATATTGAGGTCAGGAGACTGAGATGGCCACTCCAGAACCTTCACTTTATTCTGCTGTAGCCAATGGCAGGTCGACTTGGCCTTGTGTTTTGGATCATTGTCATGTTGGAATGACCAAGTACGTCCCATGCGCGGCTTCCTGGCTGATGAATGCAAATGTTCCTCCAGTATTTAACTATATATTATATAAAATACTCCATTCATTTTGCCATCAATTTTGACCAAATTTCCTGTGCCTTTGTAGCTCACACATCCCCAAAACATCAGCGATCCACCCCCGTGTTTCACAGGCCTTGTTGACTCCTCTCCAAATGTAACGTTTATGGTTGTGCCCAAAAAGCTAAATTTTGGTCTCATCAATCCAAATGACTTTGTGGCAGAAGGTTTGAGTCTTGTCTCTGTGCTGTTTGGCGTATTGTAAGTGGGATACTTTGTGGCATTTGTGTAGTAATGGATTTCTTCTGGCAACTCAACCATGCACCCCATCTTTCTTCAAGTGCCTCCTTATTGTGCATCTTGAAACAGCAACACCGCATGTTTTCAGAGAGTCCTGTATTTCACCTGAAGTTATTTGCGGGTTTTTCTTTGCATCCCAAACTATTTTCCTGGCATTTGTGGCTGAAATGTTAGTTGGTCTACCTGACCGTGGTTTGGTTTCAATAGAACCCCTCGTTTTCCACTTCTTGATTAGAGTTTGAACACTGCTGATTGGCATTCTCAATTCCTTGGATATCTTTTTATATCCCTTTCCTGTTTTATACAGTTCAACTACCTTTTCCCGCAGATCCTTTGACAATTCTTTTGCTTTCCCCATGACTCAGAATCCAGAAACGTCAGTGCAGCACTGGATGAAAGATGCAAGGGTCTGTCAGGAGTCCAGAAACTCATTGACCTTTTATACACACACACTAATTACAAGCAAACAGATCACAGGTGAGGATGGTTACCTTTTATAGCCATTGAAACCCCTTTGTGTCAACTTGTGTGCCTGTTATCAGGCCAAAATCACCAGGGTATGTAAACTTTTGATCAGGCTCATTTGGGTAGTTTCTGTTGTCATTATGATTTAAAAAGAGCAAACACAGTGGATTGATAATAAATGGCTTCAACTAAACACCAACCATGAGTGCTAGAAAAGTTGTTGTGTTCTCATTCATATTCTCTGAAAAATGGCCAAGAAATTATAAATTCTGCCAGGGTATGTAAACTTATGAGCACAACTGTATGTATATATTATTGCACTTTTTTTACTAATTTATTATTGTTTACTTCTTTCTTTCTTTCTTTCTTTCTTTCTTTCTTTCTTTCTTTCTTTCTTTCTTTCTTTCTTTCTTTCTTTCTTTCTTTCCTTCCTTCTTTCCTTTCTTTCTTTCATTTATGTATACATTTGTTTATTAATGTGGTTATTTATTTATGTATTTATTGATGTATATATTTGTTTATTTATTTTGTATTTATTTATGTATTTATTTGTTTATTTTTTATTTATTTATGTATTTACTTATTTTTTTATTTATTTATGTATGTATTTATTAATAATTATATTATATAATGTTAATAATTACCTTTTCTTTTCAATCTGCTGCCACTGAAATTTTCTGTAAAATTCAATGCAACAGCGACGAAGGAACAAAATGTCTCTGGGTTGGTGTTGCCGCTGAAAAGAAAAAGGTCCCTGTGTCAGAGGTGTCATTACAATGAAATATGTCTCTGAGTCGGTGGTGTCACTGGAAGGAAAAAATGTTCCTGAGTTGGTTGTGTCACCAAAAAAGGAAATAAAGTCCCACAGTTGGTGGTATCACTGAAAGGAAAAATTGTCCCCTATTGGTGTCACTAAAAGGAAAAACTGCCCCAGAGTCAGTAATCTTGCTAAAAGGAAAATGTTCCTGAATCAATGGTATCGCTGAAAGGAAAAATTGTCCTTTTGTTGTTGGTGTCACTGAAATGGAAAATAAAAATGTTCAGTAATGTAAGTAATGCCACTAAAAGGAAAAATGTCCCTGGTGTTATTGGAAGGAAATGTTCCTGAGTTGGTAATGTCACTAAAAGGAAAAATGTCCTCTTGTTGGTGGTGTCACTAGAAAGAAAAAATGTTCCCGAGTCAGTGGTGTCACTGAAAGGAAAAAATATCCTCTTGTTGTTGGTGTCACTGAGATAAAAAAAAATGTCCCAGAGTCAGTGATGTCACTAGAGGAAAAATGTCCCTAAATCAGTGGTGTCACTAAAAAAAAATAGCTCAGAGTCGGTGGTGTCACTGAGAAGAAAAAATGGATTTCATAAAAAAAAAAAAAAAATAGTTTAGGATTCACAGCTCTTTAGCAAACTAAATGTCATTAATCGCACTGAAAGGAAAAATGTCCCTGAGTCAATAGTATCAATGAAAGGAAATATTTGTTGGTGTCACTGAAATGGAAGGAAAAATGTCCTTGAGTCGGCGGTGTCACTAAAAGGAAAAATGCCCCTGAGGTATCATTAAAAGGAAACATTCTCCCCTTGTTGGTGTCACTAAAATGAACGATATTTCCCAGAGTTGCTGGTGTCACTAAAAGGAAAAAATGTTCTCTTGTTGGTGGTGTCACTAAAAGGAAAAAATGTTCTCTTGTTGGTGGTGTCACTAAAAGGAAAAAAATGTTCTCTTGTTGGTGGTGTCACTAAAAGGAAAAAATGTTCTCTTGTTTGTGGTGTCACTAAAGGGAAAAATGTCCCTGAGCCCATGGTGTCACTGAAAGAAAAGAAAGAAAAGAAATTCAATGCAACAGCGGCAAAGGAACAAAATGTCTCTGGGTTGGTGGTACCGCTGAAAAGAAAAAGGTCCCTCTGTTGGGGTGTCATTGCAATGAAATATGTTTCAGAGTCAGTGGTGTCACAGAAGGAAAAATTATCCTCTTGTTGTTGGTGTCACTGAGATTTAAAAAAATATCCCAGAGTCAGTGATGTCACTAGAGGAAAAATGTCCCTGTATCAGTGGTGCCACTAAAAAGAAAAAATGTCCCAGAGTTGCTGGTGTCACTAAAAGGAGAAATGTCCCTGAGCCCATGGTGTCACTGAAAGGAAAGAGAGAATGCAACAGTGGCAAAGGAATGCAATGTCTCTGGGTTGGTGGTGCCGCTGAAAAGAAAAAGGTCCCTGTGTCGAGGTGTCATTGAAATGAAATATGTCTCTGAGTCAGTGGTGTCACTCAAAGGAATAACTGCCCCCTTGTTGATGGCGTCACTAAAAGGGAAAATTGTCCCTGAGTTGGGGATGTCACTAAAAGGAATATAAAGTCCATGGTGAAAGGAAAAATCGTCCCCTTGTTGGTGTCACTGAAATGAAGAAAATGTTGCAGAGTCGGTGATGTCACTAAAAGTAAAAAATGTCCCTGAGTCGGTGGTATCATTAAAAGGAAAAACTACCCCCTTGTTGTTGGTGTCACTAAAATGAAAAAAAAAATGTCCCAGAGTCGGTGGTGTCACTGAGAAGAAGAAAAATGTATTTCATTTGAAAAAAAAAACACAATTGTTTAGGATACGCAGCAAACTAAATGCCATTTGCTGAGGGTATCATGGCATTTGCGCCATGCTGGAACAAGTGTTGGCAGCTATACAGCCGGCTGTACAAAGTAGAAGACGGATAAAGCTGGAAGTGTTTGAATAACACGGCTCTTCTCTGCCATTGTTCAGCGTCTCCCTGCCGGGATTTGGAGAAGAATGAGAACTTCAGCAAAAAAAGCAAAAACAGAAATAAGTTAGAAGTGGCGAGGATGAGAGCCCAGATACCCGATGTCACCAATAATGGAGCCCAATTCCTCCTCATTATAAATGGAAGGCCGGCGCACAGCCTGTATACGCGGCTGCTGTCTGCAGGGATTTACCTTTATTTGTTTTAAAGATAGGTCACCATTTTCCCTGTCTCCGAAGAGCAATCAACATTTGTTGAATCAACCCCTTGACCTCTGCACTAGCATGGCATTGTGGGGTGGTTGCAGAGAAGCACCATTCCAGCAACAGGGGGCATAATTCTTGCCACAGCATGTGTACACTGCAGCTAAAGGGGGTAGTGGTTGGGGGGGGGGGCAATAAAGGCAGGGCTCAGCCACTAATGTGAACAAACCCTTATAGAATGGGGAAAGAAAACGACCCCATATGCCGCACATCGCTACAAGACCTGTGTAAAGGAGTATGTGGCAGGCTCAGCCAGAGATCCAACCAGGCCACACCCCCCAACGCGTTTTGTCCCTGTAGTGGAATGCGGTGGGGGGCGTGGCCTGGTTGGAGCCCTGGCTAAGACTGCCACGCACTCCTTTACACAGCTCTTGTAGCGATGTGCAGCATATGGGATCTTTTCCCACCATATGGTGACATCTGGAGCTAAGATGAGCTTCGTTCCCGACCGGCACTCCCAGCAGTTGGCATCAGATGAGGACCCTCTAAAAAGCCTGAGCAGCACCCATACCTTCCATCTCTTACAGAGTGGGGAGTTTGAATAAATGGCTTCCCCATAAGCAGGGCTGCTGATGAGGCAGTACAGCCAGCCCTCCTGTACTGGGCCTGGGCACTATCATTTTAAAAGGGGGGCCCAGGCACCTGCTGAGCAGGAGGTTCGACTGTACTGTCTTTTTGCAGACATCAATCCCCTTCTCCCTCCTTCTGCAGTGCTGCCAGCTTCTCCTCTTCTTTCCCCCGCTGGCTGCACTGCAGTGGGATTGGCTCTAGCACTTGCGCCCCTTCCATCTGCTGTCCAGGCCCCCCCCGTGTGCTCCTTTCCCCCGCAGTGCTGTCGGCTTCCCTCCTCTGCTCTCCCACCTGCAGCTGCTGTGGGCACACAGCGGGATGTTTCAGGCTGAAGAGCGGAGAAAGGGGTGGTAAATGTAATTTATTGGCCCCTTCCTTTCCCGAATAAACACAGTGAGTGATCGGTACCAATCACTTCTGTGTCCATTCATCACCGAAGCATAGTAAATTATGTTTACTACACTTCCGTTTGTGAATGAGCAAGAAGCCTCGAAGCACATCCTATTCATTCATCTGTGCAGCTTAGGCCACATGGAAGGGGACTGATAAATCTATGTCCTCAGTTGCTTTCAGCTGGGGGAAAGAGGCCCTGTCAGGTAGGCTGTATGGGGCTACTTGGGTTAGCATCATTTCATGGCATGCAATCTTTATTGCAGGGCTAATATGAATGACTCGAGCTGTTGGGCGAATTACATTTAAACCTTATGCCATTTATTATCACTCAACTGTGTTTACTCTTTTTAAATCATAATGACAACAGAAACTACCCAAATGACCCTGATCAAAAGTTTACATACCCTGGTGATTTTGGCCTGATAACATGCACACAAGTTGACACAAAGGGGTTTGAATGGCTATAAAAGGTAACCATCCTCACCTGTGATCTGTTCATTTGTCTAGTGTCCACTCCTACCAATGGAAAATATCGGTAAGTTTGGGGAAACACAGTTGAACACACGTAC
>BLSH010432038.1:1484865-1507231 GCA_018402905.1 Glandirana rugosa
ACGACTTACAACTCGTATCTCTAAAGACCACTGGTCTATCAGGGGTCAGTAGAGATACTAGGAGTCCCCGGGCCCCGCACTGCAGTGCAGGCCCGGCCGCCTTCATTTGTTACGGCCTCTGCACCGACCTTTCTGGCTCAAATAATAAAAAAAACTAGAGCCAGAAAGGTCGGACTTCCTCTCTACACCCCAGAATAACTGGGGTGTAGAGAGGTATTTCTCCTGGACAGTACGTGATAAGGATAAAGTTCCCTACATTGTCCTTATCACAACTCGCTTGGGCCTGACATTGCAAGCCCAGGCATGACTTGAAAGCCCACAGGCACCGTGCCTGGGCCTGGGCCTGTAAAGTTTTTAGCAAGCCCAAGCCAGGCCCCAAGACGATAAAATGAGGTACACAACTCTTCGACGTCCCGTCGGTTAGTTGTTCGCAAAGTGACCAAACGGGAATCTTCGGTAGTGTCGGTACGGATGATTACCGTACCGACACTAACCGGTCACGTAGTACTCTGGGTCGGAGAAATATTCGACCTCCCGAACCCGAACGATTTTTGAAATGTCCGGGTCCGGGTCCGTGCCACGGACACCCGAAAGTTCAGTACGGACCCGAACGTTACAGTCCGGGTTCGCTCAACACTATTCCTGTTACATCCCTTGAAATAGGAATAGTGCATGACAGGTCCTCTTTATGGAGAGATGTGGGGTCAATAAGACCCCACATCTCTCCTTCAGGCTGGAAAGACCGAGATCAAAAAAAATAATAAACTCGGTCTTTCCAGCCACGTCTCCGGCATTGTTTACTTCCGCCGGCCCGGACGTGACGTCACGCCCCGGGCCCCTGAGGATCATAGAGATGACTGGGGACTATCTGGTCACCAGAAATCTCTATGCTCAACATTCAGCAGTGGCCGACTCATTTTCCGGCTCCCCAGCGAGCCTGAAGAAGCACCACTGCCTGTAAAAACGATGAACGATCAAGTGGCTGAACTGCCGCTATGATTGTTCTTATGGTGCACAGAATCGCTGGCTGAGCAAAATAATATCTGAATGATGCCTGCAACTGCAGGCATCATTCAGATATCACCACTCAAATTCAATGACGTCATATGACGTCCTTGGGCTGGAAGTGGACCATTGCTATGGCAGCAGATAGCTGCCATAACGCCGGTATTTTCTTCACCGGTGGGCGGTCCGCTTTACGATAAAAAGTGGTCTCTGCGGCGGAATTTCCGCAAGATCACTTTTATCTGCAGCTGGATAGGAGCTTACCGGAGCTATCGGTAGTGGCAGAGACTATCCGATTCTTCCATCTGTTGGGCAGAAAGTCGAGTGAGGGCATGATGGCCGCCACTCGACTCTATGCCCTTGGAGGACGGGAGTGACATCAAACGTCAGTTCCACCCTCTGACCCCAAAGGGACAATTAAAAAAAAAAAGATATTTATTTATTTATTAATTTATGTATTGTTTTTAAGTGTAAAAGTTTAAAGCATGACATATTAGGTATTTATTTACTCAGTGTAACAGCATCTATTATATAAAAAGCATCATTATATAAAAAAATTGGGCTAACTTTACTGTTTTTTTTTTTAATTCATTGTGCGTATTTTTTCACCAAAAATTACATTTGAAAGGCCGCTGCGCACATATATAAAACATTGCAATGACCACTGTGGCATGGGGGTGTTTAGCTCTCGTGGCAGATGTTTTAGTGAGTTCACCCCAGCCAGGATCTCTGTTTGAGGGCATGATAGCCCATGTTTATTATCAAAAGTAAAACAGTAATCTTCTCGCTCAGGGGGGTCCCAACACTGTTTTATACTTCAGCCTCCTGCTACTGACATAAATAATATTCAGTTGTCCTGGCTTACAAATGATATCTAGCCGTCCTGGCTAATAAACAAAAGATAGCCTACCTGGCTAATAACTGAAGTCAGCCCCCCTGGCTGTTAAGCAATCAGTCGCTGCGCGATCGCAGGTCGCCTCTGCGCCCTCGCAGATGCCTCCTGCAGCCTTAGACCCTGGAGACCGCCTGTCTCCCTCTCTGGAGCCGTCTCCCAGGGTGTGACACAGAACCCTGGTCCTGACTCTCTTAACAGGCCCCCACCCAGCTGGACAATCAGTGTCCCGGTAGGTCATAAAATCCCGAATTTCATCCCACCCGGAGCGCTACGAAATCCTCAGGCTCCAGGTCCCAAAACCAACTTTCTAAAGAACTGAGGAAACTGAAAAGCCAGTTTCCTCCCAAATAGGCAAATCCCCTGGAGCCCCTCAACCTGCCAGGAAGAGAATCCTGTGTCCTCCTGCTGGTGGAGTACCACACTACCACACCACCATTTTATACTCTAGGGCCTCTGCTAAAAAAAATATATCATGTTTGGAGGTTCTAAGTCATTTTCTAGCAAAAAATACAGATTTTTACTTGTAAACATTAAATGTGAGAAAAAGGCCTTGTCAGCAAGTGGTTAAATTGGAGGCTGGAAAGGAATAACATGCTATAGTGGTTGGTAGTTAGTTAGACAAGAAGTCTCCTATAGGAATGAGCTCAGTGTTCGGTCTGAACGTTTGGGGCATTTGGCGTGGAGGAATGTGACAGCGTCTGCCTAAAAATGGTTGCTAAGGAAGCAGCAGGTGCTTGCTCCCACCAGGTCCCTACCAACCGCTGACGTCATCCAGCCAGTTGACTTTTATGGCCAGGAAACCCCGGCCATGTATGCAAATGGGCGCGGTATGGGACTGGTTACATTATTGTCTAAATATGGCCATATTAAGGCTTTGAACGTTGCCCAAATACGACCATGGACATATTTCGGCAATTATGCCACCACTATCCTCACCCCCTTCCTTTATATATCTGATAGTTGAGGAAAGTGGAGAGAGCACTGGACTCGTAGGTTTATTTTACTGTTTGTTACCTTAAGGTGTTAATGTTGGTGTAAATGATCTGGCTCCTGGGTGGGCGGCTTCTACACCCCACAGTCTCCTTGGCTTGCAGTGTAATGTAGGAAGGGTTGAAATTTAAGCGCCACTCCACTGCTAAGAGGTCCAGATACAACTTCCATTAAAGGCTGTCAAACAAGCTGCTGATTAGGCCTGTGCTTTCAACTCACACTGGAATAAATACCATTGTAGGTTCAGTTCATTACTGGTTTGTTCACTTGGTTGCCAGTCAAGCCCTGATGAAGGGCTTGACTGGCAAATGCGTTAGATATTTCTTGATCTGTACCCCTAACCTTTAGTGGAACAAAGTTGTATCTGGACCTCTTAGCAGTGACGTGGCACTTAAGTTTCAACCCTTTATATAGCTGATGACACCTCGGGGAGCTGTCATTTGGCTATACGTAGCACCAGGATCGGTCCTGTGTAGGTCGTTGTTTTTTTCTGGGGGGGGGGTCAGTGGGCTGTGGGCATCATGATTGATGATAGATTTACGAGGGACTTTTTGGGCTTTTTTTTATCTTTTTAATAAATTACTTTTCAAACCTTTAAAGAGGTTGTAAACCTTCTTTTACACTTTGTACCTATAGATAGAATATGGCTTACTTATAAGTACTGTAAATATCTCCTAAATGTGCGCCCTTTAGGACATATTTACTGTATACTGTGCCAAGGATGTCATTGGCGAATGTGGTCTGAAGGAACATTTCTTCTGAAATGAGTGCCATGACCGCATACATGGGAGTGGCGTCACGCATCTCCAGCCAGTCATAGAGCCTGAATCCACGGCCCCCGGAAGGAAGACGGGAAAAGATGGATGCGGCCTCCAGTGGGGATGATGCGGGCTTCGTTTGCAGGCGATGCATACTAGCACATTATGCCTTTACTTTGCAGGGAAGAAAAGAGAGTTTATTTTTTTGTGAATGAGTAGGGGTACTATGTACCCCATACTTATTACAATGGGATGGCAGTATCTAGGGACCCTCTTGTTATTAAGGTGGACTTCCAGATTCTGATTAGCTCCCAGCCTGCAAACTCCCACAACTAGGGTTGTGGTGAAGAAGCCCCTGTCCTCAACAACATGGGGACAAGGTGCTTTGCCAGGGGAGGTTCCCTCCGGGCAAGGATAAGGTACCCCTCATGTTGAGGGCATGTGACCCGGTATGCTTTGGGGGGGGGGGGACTCATGTTTGCCCCTCCTTTCCTAGCCAGCCATCTTATATATTTGATAAGATGATAGTATAAGCAAGATACTTTATATTCCATATTCCATGTGTTGCGTTTAGAGCCTCATACAATTATTTTTTTAATGTGGTACTGTTTGATATTTGGAAGGTCTAAATTCAGCCTTTGTCAACCTTTTTAACACAGAGGAACCCTTGAAATAACTTTTCAGTCCCAAGGAACCCCTGCTAAAAATTAACATATCTACAGCTCAGGATACATTAGTGCGATGGTCAATGGGGAGAATTTTCCATACACTTGTGGTCATTGGGAAGAATTACCCCATTACAGATAGCTAAAATGATGTATTGTCAGTGGGAACTTATTACAAAGCAAAAATTGCTCATTGTTCGAGGAATCCCTAGCAACCTCTGGAGGAACCTTAGGCTTCCATGGAACCCTGGTTGAGAAACCCTGTCTACAATATTTATGGGATTCTGAGGTAGATGTTGTTTTTATGGCTTTTTTTATGGTTCTAAATAAAGTGTTTGTTCTGGGAACTGGTTTCCTTAGATCTATTTCAGGGACCTATAGTTAAATTAGATATAGTAACACTGGATATGTATTTGATCATTTAAGTCTCAGAATATTTGTTGCAAACATTGTTCTGTGTAGTTTGATGGTTCTGAAAACCCTGGACCATCTGCAAGGCGTTTGAAGGTCATTATGATCTGGAATGCCTGTAGACATGAATTGGCTGCAAAGAAGCAGCAACACTGAGATACAAGAACGGCTGAAAAGAAGTTTACATCTACTTTCAGCTGTCAATTAGAGCTTAACGAACATGAATCAAATGCCATGTCAAATCGGCAGATTAAGTCTTTTTCTGGAAACCAGTACTTGCAGTTTCTATTGAATTTGGCTGAATGTCCTTCTTCTCCATTAGTTCAGACCTCTCCTGCCAATACTTTTTGTATGCGTAGATCTGAAACATCTTCTCTGCCTGCCGGATGTTACACAACTGCAGAGATCTGATTTTCAGAGAAAGCCATATATCACGGCATCCCCCCCCCCTTTCTAATTGCCTCTATATTATCTGGCCCTTGAAACGGAATCCATTAATCAGCTCAGAACTGATAATACCACCACCGATTTCCTCCATTAAAGCGGGGAGAAGCCATTAGCATGGGAAGCATGGCCACTGAACGTGACAATTTATAATTGTGCTGGCCGGGAGCCAAGACTAAATGTTTGCGAGGTGTACTTAATAAAGACCTAAAAAGCCACCGGTTGTTCAATGGAGCTCCAGACACCATGTCAAAGCTTATTCATGGGTCAAGTGACCATAAAATAGAGGCAGCAAAGCAAGATTTAAGCACGATTAGGGCAATAAAGCAACAAAACGCTCAAAGAATGTTCATATCAAAAATTAGGCATGAGCAATTTGCAGTGAAACGGGCAGATCGGCAGCAACATAATTTTGGCAAATTATGCATTTGCCCTGCCAGGTAAACCAATTTATTTTGAACCCCTTGATAGTTTACATCTGCAATTGTAAAGTATGTATAAGCAAATGTATGTATAAGTATGTATAAGCAAAAGATTGAGTTTTTTTATCCCAAAAAGTTTGATGAAAAATTTGACAAGTTTTTGGCGAAATTTCACAGTTTTGGTGAAATGCATTGGGATCAATGGTTTTTGGTGCTTGTTTTGGGTACAATGGTCCTGAAGGTGCCCCAAAAGGCCCCTTATTAGTCTCATTACTTTCACTATTTTTTCATAGAAAGAAAAAACTGACAGCCAAAATAGAAAAGTAAAAAAGCGTAAAGTGATGGTATACAAATAACAGTCAAATACATGCAAAAAAAAAAAAATACATAAAAATACAAAAATCTTACATATACCTCCTCGCAAAAAACTAACACTCTTTAAATAGCAATGGCAGATAGCTTATAGATATATTTCTATATACACACACACAGAAAAATACAAGCATTTAATACAAAAGGCACTAAAGTAATTATTAAACATTCACTAGTTTCTAAAACATACCTTTTCAACAAATCCACACCATCTAAGTAAATAGTGATGGTGAAATCCGTAATTTTGTGGCAAAAAAATGTAAAGTAATGGTATTAAAAATAACATTCTAATACACGCAAAAAAAAGAAAAAAAAATGCAAAAGATAGTAAAATTAATAAAAAATAAACAAAACTATCCTAAAATCATCTCTTTACAAAACAATTCACACTTTCTAAATATATAGTGAGGGCGAAATCTGTAATTTTGTGGCAAAAATGTTTTAAAAAGTTGTAGTTTACAAATAACGTTCAATTACAAACACACAAAAATAAAAAACAAATACAAAGGGCACAACAATAAACCAAACTATTACCTTAAAAACACCTTTTCACAAAAATCCACATCCTCTAAAGTAGCGATGGTAACATTTGTTTTTGAATTTAGTGGCAATATTTAACCCTTTCACGCCTCCCGGCCTCTTTAGCAGTTCCAAGTACAGGGAGGCGGGCATTTGGGTCATGTGACTGCTGTGGCTGTCACAGCGGTCACATGATCGGAAAGCTCCCAAACGCAAGTATGCATCGGGAGCTTACCGATCCCCACCGGCTGCCGTACTGGGAGCGGGCAGAGAGAGCACTCTCAGCAAGGTAAGTTGTTTTAACAGGACAGCACATATGCATGAGGCCTGTGCCAAGAGGTTAATTCATCAAAATCTCTCTACTTATCCCTACTGCAGAACATGCAGTCTTCTCCCATGTTTAGTAAGGGCATTTTCCCCCATCCTTGTGAGCAAACCAGGAGGGGTGAATTGCATCAACGAAGGCTGGTTTTCAGGTGGAGATTTTTTGTATGCAGTCATTTTGCTGACAATCAACACAAACAGCAGTTTTAGAGTGCGGCTGACATTTTTTCATATCTTTTTTTGAGATGTTGGTTGAACAGACCTGGCTCATTATAATTCATTCCAAAGGTGTTTGCTAAGGTTGGAGTCAGGGCTGTGTGAAGACCGATTGAGTTCCTTCACGCCAAACTCATTAAACCATGTCTTTATGGAGATGTTGGTTGAGAAGACTTAGTCATTCCAATTCATCCTAAAAGTATTCAGTAGGGTTGCGGTCAGGGACCTGTGCAGTTCCTCCACACCAAATGTAACATCAACCATGTCTTTATGGAGATGTTTGAAAAGACTTGGCCATTCCAATTCATCCTAAAGGTGATCAGTAGGGTTGAGGTCAGGGACCTGTGCAGTTCCTCCACACCAAATGTAACATCAACCACGTCTTTATGGAGATGTTTGAAAAGACTTGGCCATTCCAATTCATCCTAAAGGTGATCAGTAGGGTTGAGGTCAGGGACCTGTGCAGTTCCTCCACACCAGACACAACATCAAACATGTCTTTATGGAGATGTTGGTTGAGAAGGCATGGCCATTCCAATTCATCCTAAAGCTGTTCAGTAGTGTTGAGGTCAGGGACCAGTGAAGTTCCTCCACATCAAAGGCAACATCAACCATGTCTTTATGCAGATGTTGGTTGAGAAGACCTGGCCATTCCAATTCATCCTAAAGGTGTTCAGTAGGGTTGAGGTCAGGCCTCTCCAGTTCCTTCACACCAAACGCAACATCAACCATGTCTTTATGGAGATATTGGTCGAGAAGGCCTGGCCATTCCAATTCATCATAAAGCTGTTCAGTAGTGTTGAGGTCAGGGACCAGTGAAGTTCCTCCACATCAAATGTAACATCAACCACGTCTTTATGGAGATGTTGTTTGAAAAGACTTGGCCATTCCAATTCATCCTAAAGGTGATCAGTAGGGTTGAAGTCAGGGACCTGTGCAGTTCCTCCACACCAGATGCAACATCAAACATGTCTTTATGGAGATGTTGGTTGAGAAGGCCTGGCCATTCCAATTCATCCTAAAGCTGTTCAGTAGTGTTGAGGTCGGACCAGTGAAGTCCCTCCACATCAAAGGCAACATCAACCATGTCTTTATGCAGATGTTGGTTGAGAAGACCTGGCCATTCCAATTCATCCTAAAGGTGTTCAGTAGGGTTGAGGTCAGGCCTCTCCAGTTCCTTCACACCAAACTCAACATCAACCATGTCTTTATGAGGATGTTGGTTGAGAAGACCCATATCGTTCCATTTCATCACAAAAGTATTCTGTAGGGTTGAGGTCAGAGCTCTGTGCATGACACTGAAGTTCCTCCACACTATACTGGTCAATCCACGTCTTTATGAAGTTGGTTTTGTACACAGTGGGGTCACAGTCCTGCTGGAACAGGAAAGGGCCTTCAATAAATTGTTGCCACAAATGAAAGTGCACAATTGTCTAAAATTGGCAGTACTTGGAATTTAATCATTTAGAGGGGACGTTGTATAAACATCTCTATCCGTTTCTGTAAAGCAAAGCTTCAATATTGGCAATTTTGTTTACGTCAGGTAAGTTGCAAGCAACCCTTTAGCAATGAAAGGGGAACATAGCTACAAGACTTACACAGGTAAAATGTTTTTGGGAAAAGAGTTAAGCCTTGTACACATGGTGCGACGCTCGTACAACCGAACGGCCCAAATCGTATCTTGGCTGTTGTATCTCGCGTACTGACATGCATTAAGCGATCCTTCAAGCAAGTCGAACGTGGTGACGTGCTATGAGCGTAAAAAGAAGAAATTCAGGTGAATGTGATTTGTGAATTAGGAATGTAGGTTTACACGAACGGACACTTCTGAGCGTTCCTGACTTCTGAGCATGCTTGTTTTGCACAGTGCAACTTGTTGGATCAACTTCTCTGTACACACGGTACAACGGTCGTACGACCCCTTGTTGGTACAACCAAAGTTTTCTAGTTTGCTCATTCAACTTCTGTTGTACGACCATCGCACGTCGGCTGTTCTAATCGTGCGTATTAATGGTCAGATGATCGTACAACAAGCGGTCGTACGACTGTACGGGCCTTAAGGTAGACAATCAGGCAGAATCCCAGCTGATTTTTTTTAACAGAGGCAAGAGAGCCAACTAGGAACCATTGAGCCTTCCCACTGAGATAATTCAGATATAGTTTGGAAAGGAAATAGAGATGGCCTCAGGGCAATCACATCCAACTGCAAGGACCAGGACTACATTACTGACCAACAAAAAAAAAACCTGATTGCTTGGTGCATTGCAGCAGAAAACAACATGTAGGGTTTTAATTTCTCTTTAAATTGTTTAAAAGAATTTAATAATCGACGACCAACATAATTAATAATGTGTATGAAATTCTTTTGTTGCACTGACAGTATAAATACAGGGGAGGGAGATGAAAGCCGCTCTCATTCAATTAGCAGTAATTTAAAATTACATTAGAAAATCGCAAGTCGGTATTGCGTAGTTCCTGAAGATAATGACTAAGATGAATGTGTTATTTTCTCCTCCTTTCTGGAACTCAATTACAACGCAAACCTCGCTAATTTCCTCTCCTATGAAGAGTATCTTGTGATATGCGTCTTCTATAGAGGGGCATTATACACTTGAAACACTTCTAAATCCCCAAGTACCATTCACATTGTTTTACTGACTGTCAGTGCAGGAAACCTGTCAGTGAATATTTAGGGTTTGATTTACTAAAACTGGAGCAATCAGAATCTGGTGCAGCTGTGCATGGTAGCCAATAGACATGGGCAGCGCCGAAAGATTTGTTGTTTTTGTTGTATTCGGTTTTTTTGGGGCGGGGGTTCATTTTTCGGATCATTCGTTATGATCAAAATTCGTTATTCAAATAAATTTGGAAACATGCGAATTCGGTTAGTTCAATTAATATAGATGCAGTATTCATTGTTATCGGGAATTCGGGAATTCGGAAACATGTCTCGTTCGGTTTGTTCTATTTGTATAGATGAAGTATTCATTATTTTCGGTAATTTGTAAATTCGGGAACATTCGAATTGGGTTTGTTCCATTCGTATAGATGCGGTATTCATTATTATCGGTAATTCGGAAAAATTTGAGTTTGGTTCGTTCTATTCGTATAGATGCGGTATTCTTTATTATTGATAATTCATGAATTCTGAAACATTCAAATTCGGTTTGTTCCATTCATATAGATGCAGTGTATTCATTATTATCGGGAATTCGGAAACATGTCTCGTTCGGTTTGTTCTATTTGTATAGATGAAGTATTCATTATTTTCGGTAATTCGTAAATTCGGGAACATTCGAATTTGGTTTGTTCCATTCGTATAGATGCGCTATTTGTTATTATGGGTAATTCGGGAATTCAGAAAAATTTGAGCTTGTTTTGTTCCATTCGTATAGATGAGGTATTCATTATTTTCGGTAATCCGTGAATTCTGAAACATTCAAATTTAGTTCGTTCTATTCGTATAGATGCGGTATTCGTTATTATCGGTAATTCGGAAAAATTTGAGTTTGGTTCGTTCCATTCGTATAGATGCGGTATTCGTTATTATCAATAATTCATGAACTCTGAACATTCATATTCGGTTCTTTCTATTCGTATAGATGCGGTATTCATTATTATCGGTCATTCGGAAAAATTTGAATTCCGTTTGTTCCATTCGTATAGATGCGGTATTCATTATTTTCGGTAATTCGTGAACTCTGGAACATTCAAATTCAATTCGTTCCATTCATATAGATGCGGTATTCTGAAAAATTTGAGTTTGTTTTGTTCTATTCGTATAGATGCGGTATTCATTATTATCGGTAATTTGAAAATATTTGAGTTTGGTTTGTTCCATTTGTATAGATGCGGTATTCATTATTATCGGGAATTCGGAAAAATTTGTGTTCTTTACGTTCACTAACAGGCAGACAAATTTGAAAGGAAATTTCAATCCCTAACTACAGTAATTTAATAGTTTATAACTATGATTATAGTTTTGATTATTATTAGTTAGCATTAATAAATAATAATAATAATAAAAAAGTATAGTAATGGTTAATAATTCATTACATTCACTAACAGCTTAATTTGAAAGGACATTCCAATACCTACCTATAATTTAATAGTCTATAACTATTATTATAGTTCTTATTATTATTATTATTATTATTATTATTATTAAATACTAATAATAATTAAAAAAAAACTATAATAATGGTTATAGTAAATAAAAATAATAAATGTAATAATTTAATTATAATAGAAATTATCTGAATGTTTTTTGTTCTTTAGGATTTTTGAATTTCCGGATTTCCGTTCTTATTTTTGTTATTTCAAATTTTTGGATTTTTGTTCTTATTTTCGGATTTTCGTTCTTTTGAATTTTCAGATTTTCGTTCTTACTTTTGGATTTTCATCTTTTCAAATTTTCGGATTTTTGAATTTCAGATTTTCGTTCATTCGGATTTTCGAATTTCGGATTTTTGTTCTTTCTGATTTTCGCCCTTTTCTAAAAATGTGTTTTTCGGAAAAATTTGTGAAGCGGTTTTTCATTATTCTGACTTTTTCGAGTTAACGAATATTCAGAATTTTGACGAAAAACCAATTCGGAGCGAAACCAATTGCACACGTCTAGTAGCCAATCAGCTTCTAACTTCAGCTTATCCAGTTAAGCTTTGACAATAAAAGCTGGAAGCTTTCACTCTCCAGTTTTAGTAAATTAAGTCCATAGAATACCACTGCTGATCTCCTTCTGAAAATACTAGTAGCCTGGGTGTTATGTTGATCTGCTGGCCATTAAGCATTTGCATGATGGTACCACTGGTAACACTCTGCTATGGCCAAATGCCAACCTCCTACACTGGGCCCCACACCAGGAGGATAAGGTCCTTTCTCCCACCAGTGACACCCCACCTGACACCGACTACAAAGCTATTTCAAGGGAGATAAAATTGAACACTCATCTTCCTCCACCAGTTCTTTAACACACTTTACACAGGCATGTGTGGTCTGGGTGCAGCATGGTGTGGTGGGCAGTGAGCGCAGAGTCCAAGTTCAGCAATAGTAAAATATTGTAGAAAGGTTCAGCGGGGAAGAACCTCGTCCAGAGCCACTTACAAGCGCAACAGCGGTGGAGTGGTAGTTTGAAGGCCTGGAGTGTCTGCCACAAGAAGCTGAATGTGGACTGGCTGGTACCAACCCAATGGGGAGGCTTCCTAAGAGAGGATGGCATAGTGCCTGTACTTTCCCTACTCCTCCGGGAACCTTTCCCTGACTCTAAGCACTGTCCCTGGCAGATGGGGGTGCTGTCCTTATGCTGCCACTTGCAAAATGCGCGCCAAGCCCAAGAGCCAGAACCTTAACCACTTCAGCCCTGGAAGGATTTCACACTTTAGGACCAGAGCACTTTTTGCGTTTCGGCGCTGCGTCGCTTTAACTGACAATTGCGCGGTCGTGCGACGTTGTACCCAAATGAAATTGACGTCATTTTTTCCCACAAATAGAGCTTTCTTTTGGTGGTATTTGATCTCCTCTGCATCATTTCTGATCGCCGCTATAAACAAAAGAAGAGCGACAATTTTGCAAAAAAAAAGTTTTTTTTACTTTTTGCTAAAATACAAATACAAAAAAATATATAAAAAAACATTTTTTTTTCATCGGTTTTGGCCGATTTATATTCTTCCTCATATTTTTGGTTAAAAAAATCGCAATCATCGTTTATTGATTGGTTTGCACTTTTACGGATGATGAGTATTAATTTCTGGGGTTTTTATTTTTTTTATACTTTTTACTAGTAATGGTGCGATCTGAGATTTTTAGCGGTACTGCGATATTGCGGCGGACATGTTGGACCATTTTGACACTTTTTTGGGACCATTGGCATTTATACAGCGATCAGTGCTATAAAAATGCACTGATTACTGTGTAAATGCCATTGGCAGTGAAGGAGTTAACCTGGAGGGGGCGCTCTAAGAGTTAAATGTGTTCCCTAGGTAGGTTCTAACTGTATGTGGGCTGGGCTGGCAGGGGGAGTGGAGTGATCATGGCTTCCATATACAGTAAGCCTGCGATCACAGCCCTTCCCCCTCTGTCAGAATGGAGATCCGTGTTTACTTACACGGATCTCCGTTCTCTCACTGCGGGGGGGGGCCATCGCGGGTAGCTGGCGGCGATTGAGTCCGCCCTACCCGCTCCCTGCCCTGCCCCCCCGGAACACAGTGAGTGCGCGAGCGCGCCTCCAGCAGCACACGCACACTCACAGTGCACGATCTCGCAGCCGCTGGCGGTTTGCGATAGCGAGCCATCTTGCCACCGTCAAACTGCGGTTGGCGGTCGGCAAGTGTTTAAATAGGCTCTGCCTTCACCCAAGATGGCTGGCAAAGTCACATGGGATGTCAGCGACCAATTGGATAGCTGTTTCCCTGTGTCCACGAAAATCATGGAGGAACCAAGTCTCTCACAACCTCCTCCTCCATCTGCATTACTGCGACGGTCAAGTGCCAGCTGCAGCGCAGAACATAGACTGCACCTGCCTACACATGGAAGAAAACACTTCCAAAGGCCATGCACAATCATGATCTAGTCCCAGTCCATGAAAATGTCTTGTCACTCTTACCCTAATGCAGGTGGTCAGACACTATAGCTGGTTTCTGTGTTCTTCCCCTATAGCAGCCCCCTTTCCCATAAAGCAAGCAGGCCTAGTAGTACTTGGCTGCCACCAGGACTTATACACAATGCTAGAGTGTCTGGCCACCATGCAAGGGCATGCGTGAACTGGGCAAAGCAAACAGGTACTTGCGGTTGGCAGATAGGCAGAGTGGTTCAATGGACAGTCCAGGTAAAAGGTAGACAGAGTTCAGAGAGTCTGATATCCGATCCAAGGTCATACACAGGGAAATCCAATTTAGCAGTGCAAGGCAGACAAACAGAGAGCATGGTCAGGTATTGCACACTCTATCACAAGCATTAAACTACAGGCTTGGCTAGTGTAGCGCCCTCTACCATAGGTAGGTGCTAAGCATTGGATTTTTTGCATAGATGAGGCAAATTTAGTCAGGCCTTACTAAAGAGCAGGCCCGATTGTTTTGATCCTGGCCGGGGGAGTGGCCTAGGGAGTGAATGGTGACTGCAGGGAGTAACACCCCTTGGTTACTCCTCCTTTCTGTTCAGAAGGTTCTGGAAGAAAGGGTGGGGAAAAGCATGTGAGGCTTCCGGAGGTATCTTGGGGAACCCTGACCAATCCCCAATTTTGGATTGGCAGTGGGCAGGCTTCCTCAAATACCTGTTGTGTCAGCCCAGTCTGGTCGGTGAGTTTGGGTGGAAGAGATGGAGATGGTCTAGTGCGGAGGCTTTAGAGGCCTTGAGGGAGCCCCTAGTAGTCTGGGGGAGGGGGGGTGACCTCGGCCTGGAGCTCGGGTGCATCCAGGAGAAGAGTGAGATCCTGGAGGAGAGACGGAAGTGAGAGAGTGGGAGAGGATAGTGGGAGAGAGTACTACCAGAGAGATCTCCAGGAGAGGAACTACAACTGACAGGAGTCGGTGAGTGATGCACACCCTGGAAAGCTGGAAGAGGCACGCCGGAGCAGATTGGGGTGAGAGGCAGTCTGAGAAGGGTGCAAGAGCCAGTTAGGACTGTGGTGTCACTGTGGCAGTGGAGGGGGCTGTTGTAGTTGGCAGGGCTGGCAGGGCCTGGATGAGGATGGTCTGGGAGCAGTAGTCCATCAAGGCTTTCTACTACTTGCTACACTTTGGAGGCCTATGGTCCCTGCCTCCCTGCAAGAGAGGTATGGAGGCTGTGCTAAAGCAACAGCAGGCCTCAACATGTGCTAGCTAGGCCTGAAGTAAGTTTTGTGCTGGAGGAGAGGAACAAGTGGAGAAGCAAGTTTGTGCTGGAGGAAGAGGAAAAGTGCATATACAAGAGTGGTCTGATTCAAATTGGAATACAATTCACTGGGCATTCCATAACATCCCAATTCCTATCCATTTTTTTTTTAACCATATTTTTATTAAAGTTTTACAGATAGATACATGAATACATGAGTATCGGGCGTCTGTTGACCATGCATAGTGGTATGTGATACAAAGCTGAATAGTCCGATAGTGCATTTAAGAAAAACAATGACGATAACAGTTAGATCAGAAAAGAAAAAATATTGGTAAGCAATAATGATCAATATTACAACATTAACAAATCGGTAAGAGAGGGGGTGGAGATTGGGGTTGGGTCTACCATAACAGTCTTAGTGTGACTAATATATTAAAGATCTACTCATTCTGTTTGTGAGTTATAATTTGAGTTAGTCAACTATGTCTGTCCCACCACCCCAACCGAGAGCAAACTGTGATGGAACATGTGGTAGTGACCACTCTTGTTGGTTCTCACGGATGTTTAACCACTTCAATACTGGGCACTTAAACCCCCTTCCTTCCCGGACCAATTTTCAGCTTTCAGCACTGTTGCAGTTTGAATGACAATTGCGCGGTCATGCGACACTGCACCTAAATGACATTTTTATCATTTTTTTTCACACAAATAGAGCTTTCTTTTGGTGGTATTTAATCACCCCTGGGTTTTTTATTTTTTGCGCTATAAATTAAAAAAGACTGAAAATTTTCAAAAACAATGCATTTTTCTTCGTTTCTGTTATAAAATTTTGCAAATAAGTAATTTCTCTTCATAAATTTTGACCAAAAATGATACTGCTACATTTCTTTGGTAAAAATAACCCAGATCGGGGTTAATTTGGTGTTGGCGGACAGACAGATGTGACGGGGACATACAGATGTTTTTGGAACTGTGACAGATGTTTTGTGTATGGTGACAGATGTGATTGGGGACATACAGATGTTTTGGGGACTGTTTTATGGGGACACTGATGTGTATGGGGACAGGGGTATCAGTGTTCTTGGTGCACTGTGTGGGGGGCGATCTGTGACAGCTTCCTGCATGAAATCATCATCATGCAGAGAGCTGTCATATAGCTGCAGCTCCCCCCCCCCCGCACTGAGCTCTCACTGAGCTCGGTGGAGGGAGAACTGTCACAGAGACGTTCGTCTCTGTTTACAATGTGTTGGCTGTGATTGGACACAGTCGTCACATGATCGGGAGGGCCAGTCACTGCGCCCGTATCCCGATCTCTGCTCGGCTGGATCCTGTGATCATAATGATCACAGGATCCAGCCGCAGTGCGCCGCGCTGCGAGTACTTGTTCTGCAGGACGTATATGTACGTCCTGTCAGAACAGGGAAGCTCCCACCTGGCCGTATATGTACAGTGGCCTGGTGGGAGGTGGTTAAGGAGAGGTTGTGTCATTATAACTAAGAACAGTGTATTAAATATAAGTAAGAATAGGAACAGGGGAGAAACATAGTTGAGTGTAGGTTTAGTCTTCTAGTGTTTGGTATATAGGGTAAGTCCTTTAATTGTGTCTAAGAGTTATACGTTTTTGAATCAGACAACAGGTAAGTTCCACCAATCTCTATCCAAGTTTAATCCACCAATAAAAAAACAAAACATAAGTACCAGCCTGTTCTTCCTGACTCCGGATGAAAAGAAACAGTGTGATTGCGGGCAGAGGGACAGGTGAACCACTCCTTCCAGCAACCCCCAAGGGGGCAATGACTACATTTGGGGGCTCGTCCGGGATTCACCTGTAAAGTTACCAGTCGTTACCCCTACCAACCTGAGTGAACTGAGCCATGTATTGCTTCATTATTAGTGAGGATTGAACCCGTGAAAAGGACCTATGCGCTCTATCATAAAAAATCTCTTTGAATGGAACTTTTATACAGCAACCATACAAAAAAGAATTGAAAATTGCACATATATAAAAATATTACATTTTATTGACCACACCATTAAAAATAAAGCCCACGTGATGCACAGTTGAAAACAAATAGATTTGTACATAGAATAAGCTTGCAAAGCTCTCCCTCCAGGGAGAAACACACAGGGTGGACGCCACAAATACCACAGAAATATATATTTTGGCACAAGTGCTGGTTTAAAGCATCATATCCCCCATGTGTCTTGTTGGCTTGCGCCCCCGGCCGGGTGTCTACATGTGATTTTGTTGGCTAAATACCAATCTACAATACTCAAATATTTTGAGGTGGTCTTGTTGGATGTCTCCACATATGTTCCCCAAAATGGGAAACCTTCAAATAGCATAGAAACCTGGCATATATCTGATTATCAAGCGGTGAAAAATATCCCTGAAGAAGAAAATCGAAACGTCGTTGGATGACTTATTCCATGCTTGTCTGTTGCTCACAGATATGTACAGCTAGACATGGGATTGGGTATTACTGCTGTCTACCAAATGTATCTAATGTATGCTATGTACAAATCTATTGGTTTTTAACTATGCCTCATGTGGGGCTTTATTTTTAATGATGTGGTAAATAAAATGTAATATTTTTATATATACGCAAATTTCAATCCTTTTTTCTTCGGTTGCCGTATAAAAGCCCAAAATCGAAGAGATTTTTTTTATGATATAGTATTCACAGGGATGTTGGCAACCCTGATCTAGCACTATTGAAGACAAATCTTGTATTTAAGGACTTATGTCCTCTGCCCATCAAATAGTGCTACAGTACAAATTCCGTTGTCCATAGCAACTAGCGGGAGCAGTCGCCAATTGCTACTCCTTTCTACCCAGTTGCTCCAACCGGCGCTGGGGCGGACACTTAAAAACAACAGCTTACAATTCAGTGACTTTGTGCTGTCACCCGTGGCAACCACGGCATTCGATCGCGCCCATGGATTACAAATATGTCCAGTGCTCTGCAAAGGTTCTACATCTACCACTGGATTACAAATATGCTCAGCGTTCTACAATTTCTGGGCTTTCTGAACTTGCACTCCAAACTCCTGCTTTGAGTAAAGTGTACCTGAGACTGTTTCCTGTTGCCCGGGGTGATCTCTGCGGGTGCCTGCGGGCAGGACTGTGCTGAGAGTGTTCCCTTCAGGCAGGTTTATTACATTTACTGTTGCTACCGGCAGCCACCGGAAAGGTCAGCATGTCTGGACAAGTCCTGCTAGCATCTGCATGTCTGCAAGTTTCCATCCTTCACACAAGTGGTTACAGCAGCGTGACCAGGGGCAAGCCTGCCTACCAGATCTCTTGGTGCCAGCCCGTATGGAAATGAGGGGGTGGCGTCATGCCATGAAGAATGCTTCAGCGCTTCCTGCTAGCAGCAAACAGGAGGAGAAAGCGGAAGATGGCGGAAAGTGGCTGTTGAATTCCACGATTGACGGAGAAGTCGGAGCGGACATTGGTGGACACCGGTGTCCGACTGGAGCCCCATGGGGGACATGCCCTGGGAGTGATTGAGGGAGCTGAGCGGCTGTGCCTAATATGCCCGGAATGCCGGATTTCAACTGCGAAGGTCACTGCCTGGGCCCGGTGCGGCCATTGTGATGAACCGCTAACCCGGCTGGTGTCTACACCGCAGGAGCCACAATACTTCACCGTGGACTTGCACACAGGGCTTTTGTCGTCCAGAGGCGCAGAAGCTCCTGAAGGCCGGCAAGGACGTGATGTCACCACCCAAAGGCGGAGTAGAGTTACGGCCTGGCGACTCCCCCATGAAAGCGGAAGACATGGGGAAGGAAGAGGAGTGTATTGCTCCCATGGTTTAGAGACTGGATCTTTCATTCTATGGTTAGTGTAGGACCCATTGACAATGGAGTACTTTGAGGCAGTAGTGGGCTTAAGCACTTTATAGCCATATAGTGTGACCAAATCCCCATATTTTTGCATATTTGCTTTATATGTTTAAATACTTTAAATAGCCTTGCAGGAATAAATGTAATTTTTGTATGTGTGCGCTGTAATATTTTTCTTTTTTTTATGGGGAAGGAAGAGACTGCTGTGACCCAAGGCCTGGTTGGGGCCTAGGAACTTTGAGCATTGCCCTGCAGGAACTAGTAGCCCCTGAAATGCTGGCACCAGTATGTCCATTGCCATCCCATGCCCAGCGGAGTCTAAGCAAAAGGGGAGTGCGCCCTCTAAAGAGCTGGACAATGTGTGCATGGATAGGGTCGTTGACTTGGGTACCCCAGAATGCAGGCTGAGTTTGGGTCATTAGAGGAGCTGATGAAGTGGTCGTCCCTGGGTTCAAGTTCGGATGAGGAGTGGGAACCCTGCACTTTGTACACAGCGCACACCTGCACTCTGTACCTAGCGTACCCCTGAATCCTGCACTCTGTGCATAGCGCACCCCTCAACCCTGCACTCTGTACATAGGGCACCCCTCAATGTTAGTGCAGATTGGCCACACCCACAATTTGATGCAGAGGTAATGATGTACAATAACCTCTAGCAACCAATCAGTGAACAATAATGATTTGCAGTAATCTCTAGAAACCAATCAGTGAGCAGTAATGATGTGCAGTAACCTGTAGCAACCAATCAGTGAGCAGTAATGATGTGCAGTAACCTCTAGCAACCAATCAGTGAGCAGTAATGATGTGCAGTAACCTCTGCAACCAATCAGCAAGCAGAAATGATGTGCTGTAACCTCTAGCAACTAATCACTGAGCGAGAGTGATATGCTGTAACCTCTGGCAACCAATCGTAATTGCTGCCTGATCTGCTGCAGTAAACTCATTATGAGTCTAGCTGCTAATTACTGTATGTCTCAGAGCAGGGGGGGGTCCAAGAAAATGTTTTCCCAGGGTCCAATCAACATTAAAGACGGCCCTGCCCCCCACCACCACCACCAATTTCCCCCCAGGGCTGAAGCCAAGACCTGGTATTTTTCCCACTTAGCAATGCCCCTGGCTGTGGTGTTTCATACCTTTAAAAAGAAATGTATTTATGGTGCAAGTAGTGTATAGGTAACCTTCTTATAGCAGAGAAAAAACACCGGGATGCATAACCATGAGTCCAATAAATCTTTATCAGGAATGTCAGGGGAAGACTCCGGTAAGTTTCCTTTCACAAATGCAGCACCCCCAGAGAGACAGAACAAAGCTCAGATTTTTTTTAATACCGGTACCATAGAAAATCCCTGTTCTGAATGTTGTTTCTACATGTGTGCATGTGAAATGCACAAACACACAGAAATGCATGCAGTAGCATGCATGAAAAAGGCACATTGCAGTATATGAATACACGGGAAAAGTTCTCCAATCTTCTGAAAATTGTAGCTTAATCAGACATAAGACTGTCTGTCACATCCTATCTGCTAGATGTCTGCTCCAACCTGTTGATTAAACCTTATTGATCACCTCGACACTGACAGACGCGGCTTACCTTGTGCCCGGGAACATCGGACAACAAGGTCATTGTCATTGAAGGCCACCAGTGACCGGCTTGCAGGTTTAAGCTCCTGTCCTCCGGCTGTCCTGATATCATGATATGTCTGTCACTATGGATTAGGTTTGATTTGTGCTGTTATGTATTGTTGTTGTATTTGTGAGTTCCTGGTAGCTGCTGTTCTTGTTTTGTCCATATAGTATTTTGTGTCTGACTTGACCAGGGTACAAAAAAAAAGGAGGGGGGGGGGTTGGGACTTTAAATGAGGCAATGGCCTTGGTAATATGCCTTCATCCTTATCTATATAAGAAAAAAGGTGGGATTTTATATGAAGCACGTGGTTGCAAGTAGATAAAGTGGTGAATAATTTTATTGATTGATATTAGAGCTGCACGATTCTGGCCAAAATGAGAATCACAATTTTTTTGCTTAGAATAAAGGTCACGATTCTCGCGGCGTAACATCTTGGATATACAAAAAAAATTGGGCTAACAGCACTGTTTTGTTTTTTGTTGTCATTTTTCCCAAAAAAAAAATGCGTTTGAAAGACAACTGCGCAAACACCGTGTGACATAAAATATTTCAACAACTGCCATTTTATTCTCTAGGGTCTCTGCTAAAATTATATATATAATGTTTGGGGGTTCTAAGTAATTTTCTAGCAGAAAATACTGGATTTTTACTTGTAAGCAACTAATGTCAGAAAAGATTTAGTCTTTAAACGGTTAAACTAAACTCTACTATACACTGTGGAGTTCATTCCTTTGAAGTAGTTACATTGTATCTCTTCAGCTTATCAGCAATGATCTCAGACTTGGCTCTCTGCCCAGATAGGAGAGACTCAAGTCGCTCCGACTTAGAAAAAGATTCCTGGGGAGACTTCAGGCGACTTGCATTGACTTCTATTACAGTCAAGTCGCGCTGAGTCGCCCTGCAAGTCGGACTCCATTAACTGCACTGAAAATCGCGGTAATGCCTGATGGAGATCGCGGGCGAGTGAATCAAGATCCCGATTTTATTACGATTAATTGTGCAGATCTAATTGATATACAGTAAAACCTTGGATTGTGAGCACAATTCATTCCGGAAACATGCTTGTAATGCAAGCTCTTGTATATCAAAGCAAATTTCCCCATAAGAAATAATAGAAACTCAGATGATTCGTTCCACAACCATTTATTCATAAATCTTTTTTTAAAACACCCTAGAAAATAAAATGGCTCTTGTTGCAATAATTAAATTTGCACCATATTTGCTCAGTGGTCTTACAAGCGCATTTTTTTGGGAAAAAAATTCACTTTTTTTAATTAAAAAATAAGACAACAGTAAAGTCAGCCCAATTTATTTCCATATTGTGAAAGATGATGTTACGCCGAGTAAATTGATACCCAACATGCCACGCTTCAAAATTGCACCCGCTTGTGGAATGGAGACAAACTTTGGCACTTAACAATCTCCATCGGTGACGTTTAAAAATGTTTACAGGTTACCAGTTTTTAGCTACAGAGGAGGTCTAGTGCTAGAATTATTGCTCTTGTTCTAACATTCGCGGCGATACCTCACATGTGTGGTTTGAACACCGTTTTCCAATGAGGGAGGGACTTACGTATGCGTTCGCTTCTGCGCGCGAGCTCGGCAGGATGGGGCGCTTTAAATTTTTTTTTATTATTATTATTTATTTTATTTTTTATTTTTACACTTATCTTTTAACAATTTTTTTTCGGTCACTTAAACATCCCAAAAAAAGCAGGACAGGGCCTCTTTAATGTGAGATGTGGGGTCAAAAAGTCCTAAAATACTAAAATGCAATAAAAATAAATACATAAATAAATAAATAAATGTCTTTTTTTTTTTCAAAAAAAAAAATTTGCTTTAAGACCATTGGGTCTTTTGACGTCGCTTCCACATCCAATGTTATGGAGCCAAACGGGGGCCATCTTTCCCTCACTCGGCTCCATGCCTCACAGGGGAAAGGACCCGATCGTCTCTGCCGCTACCAACGGATCCGTTAAGTGGCAAAGATGACTGGAAAGCGGCGGGAGGAGTAGTGGATGGTGTAAGTAGAGCAGTGGACCCTGATCAAAAGTTTACTT
>BLSH010432038.1:1517355-1544532 GCA_018402905.1 Glandirana rugosa
TATACAAAACAAGTAAAAATTAAAGTCTCCAAACAACAAGAAACAACAGCACAGGCTGACAAGTACTGAAGTATCTGGTATACCGCGGTCCGAAAAGACAGGAGGTGACAGAGGGCATCGAATTGAAGTACAAGTAACAAAGCTACTACGATAGATAGGTAGAACAAAAGACAGCAGGAGAAGAGGAAAAAGGAAGGTACAAAGGGTAGTAGTCCCAGAAAAGTGTAATCCACCGGTTTCATAAGCTCAAAGTCGAAGTCCTAAACAGGAAGGTTACTTATAAGTGGGAAGGCTGAATGCCGAAGACTTGATGCTTTTCAACTATGGTGTTGGAGAAGACTCTTGAAAGTCCCTTGGACAGCAAGATCAAACCAGTCAATCCTGAAGGAAATCAACCCTGAATATTCATTGGAAGGACAAATCCTGAAGCTGAAACTCGAATACTTTGGCCACCTAATGTGAAAAGACCCTGATGATGGGAAACATGGAAGGAAAAAGGAGAAGAGGACGACAGAAAACAAGATGGATAGATAGCATCATCGAAACAATGAACATGAAGTTAAGCTACGGGAGACAGTGGAGGACAGAAAAGCCTGGCGCCATATGGTCTATGAAGTCATGAACAGTCGGACACGACAACAAAGAACAACAAACCTCTGAAATTAAAAATGAACAAAACATATCCTTCTATAATGTGTACTTACGTCAATCCAAAGCACTTAGTGTGATTTCTGTATTTTCTCCCCTACCTCTGCCATCTGCATTAATCGCTCCTCACAATCTATGCCATCACAAGACAATCCTGGTAGACACTTGGGAAGATGGATGGGCAGAGAGGCCATGCAGTCACATGACCACAACATCAAAAAGATCTACTTTTTAACCACTTCATCTCCGGAAGGATTTCCCACTGTAGGACCAGAGCACTTTATGAGGTTCGGCACTGCGTCACTTTAACTGACAATTGCGCGGTCGTGCGACGTTGTACCCTTTTTTTCTCACAAATAGAGCTTTCTTTTGGTGGTATTTGATCCCCTCTGCGTCATTTCTGATCACCGCTATAAACAAAAAAACAGCGACAAGTTTGCAAAAAAAACATTGTTTCTTACTTTTTGCTAAAATACAAATCCAAAAAACAAATTTATTTATCAGTTTTGGCCAATTTATATTCTTCCTCATATTTTTGGTTATAAAAAATGCAATCGGCTCCCGTCTGCTAACTGGGCACACGCGGATCGCCCCTTATATACGGCGATTTGCGCTACACTGCTGCAGTAAAAATACAGTACGCAGTCGGGAACCGGTTAAAAAAGCTATTTAAAGATCAGCATTAGAAAGGTTATTGGAATAAGAGAATCTGCTTTGATTTTAGCTTCACATATACTTTGACCTTGAAGCGGAGAACTAGGAATGTGCAATTATGTGCATTTCTAGTTACCAGGCTCAAGACAAATCAGATATTGCCAAATTAATTGGTGCATACCAACCCTGCTAAACTTAGTCTGGGTATCTATGCTTCAAAAAATTCTGGAGCTCCACTCTGAAGCACTAAAGTCACTCCGCTGGTGATCCACACTAATATGAGTCCTGGTGACTCTCATCCAGTAGTTCAGGGATCCTCAAACTACGGCCCTCCAGCTGTTGCGGAACTACACATCCCATGAGGCATTGCAAAACTCTGACATTCACAGACATGACTAGGCATGATGGGAATTGTAGTTCCTGAACAACTGGAGGGTCATAGTTTGAGGACCCCTGCAGTATTTGCTTGTGTGTGCAATTGTGGGAGCGCTGGACTCCTGACAGCCCGATCCCAAAGGATAGCAAGGAATGGCCTCAGCCTCAGCTCCTTCCCACCATGCCTCCTGACATGTTTTTCCCCACTCCGGGGCATACAGTTATAGACTAAGCCCCAGGGTGGGGCCAAAAGCATCAGTGCATCAAGCTTGCTCATCCATGTATTTATGGACCTTGCTTTGTGCAGTGGTCCAAATCATTTGGTGGAGGGGGGATTATGGTGTGGGGTTGTTTTTCAGGGGTTGGGTTTGGCCTTTTAGTTCCAGTGAAGGGAACTCTTAAAGCGAAGTTCCACCCAGTTAAAAGTCAGCAGCTACCAAAAGTGTAGCTGCTGACTTTTAACAATCGGCCACTCACCTGTCCCTCGCTCCAGCAACGAAACCGCCTGAGGGCTCACTCGTCTCCCCCTCCCCTTGGTGGCGCTGGCATCACAGGTGTGGGCACCCGGCTTTGGCTTCAAAGCCGGGCGCTCACTGCGCATGCACGAGTCGCGATGCGGCTTGTGAATGGTTCGGCGCATCTTCTGGGATCTGTGACGTGTCCCAGAAGATCGCTGGGTGGGAGGGAGGGAGGGAAGGTGAACTTCCTTCTGGTTCCTCGGCGCCAGGGGAGGAAGTGGACCTGGGACCCTGTGAAAATAGGGTCCACGGTTGCCCCCCCCCCCCCCAAAAAATGACATGCCAATTATGGCATGTCATGGGGTCACCTCCCCTTAAAGCGGAAGTTCCACTTTTGGGTGGAACTCTGCTTTAAGGCGTCAGCATACCAAGACATTTTGGACAATTTCATGCTACTAACTTTGTGGGAACAGTTTGGGGATGACCCCTTCCTGTTCCAACATGACTGCGCACCAGTGCACAAAGCAAGGTCCATAAAGACATGGATGAGCGAGTTTGGGGTAGAGGAACTTGACTGGCCTGCACAGAGTCCTGACCTCAACCCGATAGAACACCTTTGGGATGAATTAGAGCAGAGACTGTGAGCCAGGCCTTCTCGCCCAACATCAGTGCCTGGCCTCACAAATGCGCTTCTGGGAGAATGGTCAAACATTCCCATAGACACTCCTAAATCCTTCCCAGCAGAGTTGAAGCTGTTGTAGCTTGAAATGGTGGGCCAACTCAATATTGAACCCTACGTACTAGGACTGGGATGCCATTAAAGTTCATGTGTGTGTGTAAAGGCAGGCATCCCAATACTTTTGGCAATAGTGTATATACACAGTATATTTGAAAGAATCCATACCTAGCTTAGTTCCGGAAAAATGGGCCATCCTACACTAAGACAAAGACTTAACGCCCAACTTCAGCATAGGTTGGCACCTCCCAGCAACACTGTCCATCGTGCCCCTAGGTGGGCAACCCTCATTGCCAGCAGCACTGTCACTCTACAGATAGTCACCCGCTGTGAAATTCAATTTTTAAAACAATTTTATATTCTTTATAATGTATTACCCTCTCTCTCCTCATATAAAGGGGGAAAAAGAGGGGAGTCAAAAACTGGACGCTATTTTGTAGAGAAACTCGAATATTGCAGTTTTTGATGTCACATGGCCGCAGCTGGGGGAATTTGCCCTGTATTGGTATTGATAACATTCAGGAAGCAACATCATAAGTCCTCTGCCTAATAAAGTTGGACCCACCATGGGCAATATAGTATGGCGGTATGTTTGGTGCTGTTATATATTCAATAGTGCTACCCCAGAACCAAGTGGTGATGATGTTTTAGTCTTTAGGGGTGTCTTTTGCCCCCTCATTGCCTGCGGATTGAGTATACATGTGGGCTGTATGTCAGTTAACCGACTGCCCCCACAACTCGGAGCCACTATCATCAGGAGAGAAAAATTGGTTGCATCCAAAAGGCGTGGATCCTATAGAAGCAAGTGCTGCTGTGAAACGCGTTGATCCATTATGCCATTTTAGGAACTTTATTTATGCACCAAGTTACCAAAAGTCTGACTTTGTGTGTCTTTTATTATGCTTTAATAACGATTTGTACGATGTTTTTATCACACTAGTAGTGTATATCTTCACTTATCACACTGAAAGTTCCATTTTTGACTCCCCTTTTCCTTCTTTATATGAGGAGAGAGAGTGTAATATATTATAATGTTTAGCTACTTCCCTACCTGGCCAATTCTAACATTTCTCCACTACGTGTAAACATCAGTTTTTTTTTGCTAGGAGGTTACTTAGAACCTCCAAACATTATATATTTTTTAACAGAGGTCCTAGAGAATAAAATGATGGGTGTTCCATTTTTTTATGTCACACGATATTTGTGCAGCGTTTTTTTAAACGCAATTTTTTTGGAAAGAATACACTTTAAAGAATTTTATTGCCTACAAACACTAAATAATGTCTATATTTTTTGTTAACATATAAAACATGATGTTACACCGAGTAAATAGGTACCTAACATGTCACGCTTTGAAATTGCGTACACTGTGAAATGGGCCAAACTATGGTACCCAAAAATCTCCATAGGCGACACTTTAAAAGCCTTTACAGGTTACCAGTTTAGCGTTGCAGAGGAGGTCTGGCACTAAAACTACAGTATTGATCTTGATGTTTGGGATGATACCTTACATGTGTGGTGCAATCATTGTTTACATATGCGTGCGGGACTTACATATGAGTTTATACGTAAGCACAGGGGAGAGGGCACTTTCAATTATTTTTTATTATTTTTTATTATTTTTATTTTTTTATACTATTTAAAACGTTTATCTTTATAATGTCACTATATTTATTTTTTATTGCTTTCACAAGGGGTGAACAGCATCCCTTGTGAAAGCATGGGCCGTGACAGGTCCTCATTATGAAGAGATCTGGGGTCTATTAGACCCTAAATCTCTCCTCTGGCCTCCCATGCAGCACTGGGTACTGGGGTCAGAGAGATGGAGGAACAACATCAGTTCCTCTCTGTAGTCGCCGTTGCTGCTTGTTGCAGTGGCTCATCTGTCCGATCACGAAAGGTAGCAGTGGCGGCGGGAGGGGGGGGCCCACTTGTGCTGCCCGCAAAAGTGACCACACTTCTGCCTAAGAGAGAATTGGCTGCTGTAAATTTGGATACCCGGGATGAAGCCTGTAGCTGTAGGCATTATCCCGGTATAACCACCCCAACCCAAGGACGTCCATAGACATCTTACAGTTGGGAAGTGGTTAGATTGATGGGATGGGGCCCTGAGGGGAAGTTTAGGAGGATCACACAATTCTTGGTAATTTTCATATGCTTATCTTTTTTTCAGGGTCTTCTTGCTAGTCATATAACACACAAGGTCCTACTATTTTACATCGTCTTTTTCAGCAATGGCCAGTCGTTAATGAAGCAGAGAGCTGTGATGACATTATGACATCAGAATCATTCTCTGCAGCACTGTAGACAGAACAGCGAGACGTTGAACTAGTTTTATCTGGAAAGGTCATGTCGTCCCCACTCTTGAACTTTTTTTTATTCAAGCCGCCAGCATGATAAGTAAATAAAAAGAAGCATTAGGAGACTATCACTACACTTACTCAGATAGTATATTGATTTAGATCTCCTGATGCGCCAGGTATGATTTTGAGCAATTTGGCGACTCAGTTTCAGAATTTGTGCTTAAAAGTCAATTTTTCCAAAATGTCATGGGCACACAAACTTGTTATAAACCCTTCTCCTTGCTTTTTAAGATTGAAAAATTATATACACTTCTGAAGGCCGTGTACAACCTTGTAGAACATTAGCCATCAGGATGGCTCCATTATTTGTTTCATGGAGAACGAAGTAAATAGAAGACCCAGCATGAACCTCAGTGATGGTACTTCGTGTTATGTATTTGCCATTAGTGGAACACTTCAAGACATTGTGTTTTTGCAAGACTTTTGAGAGTTATACAAAAAACTGAAAAAGATGGAGGTAGAGATTTTCTGTGCTGGGTCAAAATTCATATCTCAACTGAACAATTGTTCCCTCAGATGCAAAAAAAACAAAAACATGACATTCTCCGGGCTGTGGTTTTAGTTCAGGAGACAATGGCTGTGGCTGTCATCTTGTAATACTGAAAGCACTTAGTGAGGGTCTACAACCCTTAAAATGTCTTATTCATTTATCTGTTGAATGAAATTGTCCAATACCTTTTTTTTCTGTTCCTTAAAAACAGTTCAACCAGAGGCATAACAAGAATCTTCATGGCCTCGGTGCAAGAAACCATGAAGTGCTCCCCTTTCCATTGGTTCTTGGGCCCTTTCCATATGTCCCAGGGCCCTTCCCACTGACACTGCTGCCTTTTACTCTCGTCACCGGACTCTCTATTACAGCCCCACAGCTGGACCCTTTCACATGTTCTGTAGCGGACCCCCTTCCTGCTGTCTTGAGGCCTCCCACGTTGGAAGAATGCCAGGGCCTGGTCTCAAGTCTGCTACTGAGTTCAGTTGACTTTCAGCTGAGAATTTATCCTTTGTTGCGTGTTTCAAGGCTTATGGGGAAGATGTCTTCAAACAAGAAGCATTAGGTCACCATCGCCACATTTACGCAGGACAGTATAATGATTTAGATCTTCTGATGCACCAGGTACGATTCGTTTTTTACAATTTGCTGTACTGGGTCAAAATCTGTATGTCAACTGAACAATTTTTCCTCAGATGCAGATAATAAAAAAAAAAAAAACATATCACATTCTCCGGGCTCTAGTGATATAGAGCAAGTTTTAGTTCTCAAGACAATGGCTGTGGCTGCCATCTTGAAATACTGAAAGCACTTAGTGAGGGTCTACAACCCTTAAAATGTTTTATTCATTTATCTGTTGAATGAAATTGTTCAATACCTTTTTTTTTCTGTCCCTAGAAACAGTTCAACCAGAGGCGTAAAAAGAATATTCGTGGCCTCAGTGCAAGAAACCATGAAGGGCTCCCTTTTCCATTGGTTCTTGGGCCCTTTCCAGCTGTCCCAGGGCCTTTCCCACTGACACTGCTGCCTTTTACTCTCGCCATAGGACTCCTTATTACAGCCCCACAGCTGGACCCTTTCACATGTTCTGCAGCGGGCCCCCTTCCTGCTGTCTTGAGGCCCCCCATGGTAGCAGAATGCCAGGGTCTGGTGCGACCTTTGTGACCCTGGTATTTCTGCCACTGAGTTCAGTTGACTTTCAGCTGAGAATTTATCCTTTGTTGTGTGTTTCAAGGCTTATGGGGAAGATGTCTTCAAACAAGAAGCATTAGGACACCATCACCACACTTACACAGGACAGTATAATGATTTAGATCTTCTAATGCACCAGGTACGATTCTTTTTTTACAATTTGCTGTGCTGGGTCAAAATCCATATCTCAACTGAACAATTTCTCCTCAGATGCAGATAATAAAAAAAAAACACATCACATTCTCCAGGCTGTAGTGATATAGAGCAAGTTTTAGTTCACAAGACAATGGCTGTGGCTGTTATCTTGTAATACTAAAAGCACTTAGTGAGGGTCTACAAACCTTAAAATGTCTTATTCATCTATCTGTTGAATGAAATTGTCCAATACCTTTTTTTTATGTCCCTAGAAACAGTTCAACCAGAGGCATAATAAGAATCTCTGTGGCCTCAGTACAATATACCATAAAGGGCTCCCCTTTCCATTGGTTCTTGGGCCCTTTCCAGCTGTCCCAGGGCCCTTCCGACTGACACTGCTGCCTTTTACTCTCGTTACCGGACTCTCTATTACTGCCCCACAGCTGGACCCTTTCACATGTTGTGCAGCGGGCCCCCTTCCTGCTGTCTTGAGGCCCCCCTCGGTGGATTTCTCAGCTGAAAGTCAACTGAACTCAGTGGCAGAAATACCAGGGTCACAAAGGTCTCACTTGAGACCAGACCCTGGGGCATTTCTGCCACTGAGTTCAGTTGACTTTCAGCTGAGAATTTATCCTTTGTTGTGTATTTCAAGGCTTATGGGAAAGATGTCTTCAAACAAGAAGCATTAGGACACCATCACCACACTTACACAGGACAACATATTGATTTAGATCTCCTGATGCACCAGGTACGATTCTTTTTTTTTACAATTTGCTGTGCTGGGTCAAAATCCATATCTCAGCTGAACAATTTTTCCACAGATGCAGAAAAAAAAAGAGCACATCAAATTCTCCAGGCTGTAGTGATACAGAGCAAGTTTTAGTTCAGGAGACAATGGCTGTGGCTGTCTTCTTGTAATACTGAAAGCACTGAGTAGGGTTCTACAACCCTTAAAATGTCTTATTCATTAATCAGTTAGAAGAAGTCCTGATGGTCAAGAACTAGTTGTGCAATGTGAAAGATGGGCAACAAGCGGAGGAGTGGCGTTATCAGTGTATGGACAAATGTTCACAGTTTTACGAAACTTGGGCACTTTGGATGCAGTTCACATCCTCTGACACAATTGACACCGTTACATTTTTTTTTCTGATAACATGTTTTTATTTAACAAGCTTGTAAAGTTAACAGGCTGGGTGTTAGGAACGCTTTCACCAGTTGGTGGCACTGTAGCCCCCACACCTAGGGGCTGCAGTTCCAGTGTCCACCAGTAGGTGTCTCTTCGCAGTCAGGACCTGATATCATCTCCTGCAATCAAGCATCACCTGAGACTGTTTGCAGGAAGTGTATTTAAACCTGGGAGTGCTGTGCTAGCTTGCCTTGGTATTGTTCCTTGTGCCTCTGTATCCTGAGACCTGTATCCGGAAACCTGCATCGTCCTGCTCCCCAGTTCCCTCTGACGGATCTCCCGTGGATGACCCTGGCCTGGCTTGAAGTTTATGGTTTGGACTTTCCTTACTGCTCTAGTTATATGCTTTTGGTTGGCTTCACTATTTCTATTTTGGTTGTGCGTTTTAGTTCACTGTCACACCTTATAATAAATCCTCTTATTTTAGTTACGCTTTTGTTTGGTATTTTCTGTGCAGTCCACACATTTCTGGTCACACCAGTTTTCTGACATAATACCCAGGCCATTCCTGACCAGAAGTGGCTGCACAGAAAAGCAATCTTGTTTTGGCTGGTTGTGACAATATGCGTTTGGAAGAGGTTATTTATTTTTCTCTGCTGCTGACAGAGGATCGTGACCATTGCTGCCAGGCATTAAAAGAGTGGACCAGTGACCAGCTAATGGAGTGTATGCTTCTCGCTCATTCCCTGGTTGATCAGGGTAGTGTGACATTTGGAGAGGTTCAGCCTTTGATTCAGCTGTGTGCAGAGTTTGCTTTACCAAATACGCCTACTGGCTGCGATGATTATAAACCGCCCTTCGATGTCTGTCAGGTGGCGTTGCTTGTCTGGCTCCTGGAAGATGATAAAAGTTATTTTGTTGAACATTACTCTGCGTTTTCACAAAAGGCTCTGTTAGACTGTATCAACGCAGTAAACTCTTTGGTCAGACGAGGAGAGTGTAAATTGACATTTGTTCAGCCTCTACTTCAAGCTTGGTCGGATCTGTCCTCCTCAGTATCTGTTGACATGCATTCATCCATTAGCCACCAGTTTGTCCAGAGGTCTCTCTCTCCTTCACCTACAGCAACCACAGTCACAGCCCAATATACTCTGCTACCAACCAAATATCAGTACCCCACTTCCACCTGCTGCACCTACCCTGCCTTTAACCCACCTACCTTTTCTTCGCTGCTTACAACCAGTCCACAAAGATCAACCTTAGCGACCGCTCCCTCTTTATTACCATACTCCAGCCATACTCTCCCATCAGCTGCACCCCTACTTACAGCCCTGCAGACACATACAGAAATTCAATGGTTAAACCTAAAAAGAAACTGAAGTTTTTTCCAACCCGCACAATTCAGCCAATATCCAGCCCTGCTTCCACACCAGCCGATCTGTTCCAGTCTGCTTCCACACCAGCCGATCCGTTCCAGTCTGCTTCCACACCAGCCGATCCGTTCCAGTCTGCTTCCACACCAGCCGATCCGTTCCAGTCTGCTTCCACACCAGCCGATCCGTTCCAGCCTGCTTCCACACCAGCCGATCCGTTCCAGCCTGCCTCCACACCAGCTGATCCGTTCCAGCCTGCCTCCACACCAGTCAACCTGCTCAAGCCCCTCTCTACACCAGCCAATCTGTTCCAATCTGCCTCCACAACAGCCAATCTGTACCTGTCTGATCCTGTGCCCGATGCCCTGGTCCCTGATGACCTGATGCCCTCTGACCCGGTGCCCGCTGATCCTGTGCCCGATGACCCGGTGCCCGCTGATCCTGTGCCCGATGACCCGGTGCCCGCTGATCCTGTGCCTGATGACCCGGTGCCCGCTGATCCTGTGTCTGATAACCTGGTGCCCACTGATCCTGTGCCCGCTGATCCTGTGCCCGCTGATCCCCTGCCTGCTGATCCCCTGCTCGCTGATCCTGTGCCTGATGACCCAGTGCCCGCTGATCCTGTGCCCGCTGATCCTGTGTCCGATGACCTGGTGTCCGCTGATCCTGTGCCTGCTGACCTGGTGCCTGACGATCCTGTGCCTGACGACCTGGTGCCCACTGATCCTGTGCCTGCTGACCCTGTGCCTGCTGATCCTGTGTCTGGTGACCCTGTGCCTGCTAATCCTGTGTCCGGTAACCCGGTGCCTGCTGATCCTGTGTCCGGTGACCCGGTGCCTGCTGATCCTGTGTCTGGTGACCCGGTGCCTGCTGATCCTGTGTTCGGTGACCCGGTGCCCGCTGATCCTGTGTCCAATGACCCGGTGCCCGCTGAACCTGTGCCCACTGTCCTGATGCCCACTGATCCTGTGCCTGATGACCCAGTGCCCGATGACCTGGTGTCCGCTTACCTTATGCCCGCTGATCCTGTGCCCGATGACCCGGCGCCTGCTGATCCTGTGCCTGCAGATCCTGTGCCCGATGACCCGATGTCTGCTGATCCTGTGTCTGCTGTCCAGCCTGATGTTCGGGAGCCTGCAGTCCAGCCTGGTGTTCTGATGCCCACTGTCCAGCCTGGTGTACCGACGCCCGCTGTCCAGTCTGATCTGGTTCCTGATTCCCAGCCTGCTGTTCTGGTGCCTGCTTTCCAACCTGCTGATCCTGTGCCCGCTGTTCAGTCTGCTGATCCTGTGCCCACTAGCCAGCTGGATGTGCCCAAGTTTGTGAATGACCCATGGAACCCCAGCATTGAGGTACCTAACCTGTTACCAGACCCAGGCGGTGGAATTCCTGGAATCTTTCTGTATCCCGGCAGCAGGGCCTCTGATCTGGAACCTGGCATTCCTTGGACTCGTGAGACACTGTCATTCGGGACTCTTGTTGCTATGGCTGACTGGAGGGTCCGGAGGTTGCTCCTTCGAGGCGTGGTACTGTTAGGAACGCTTTCACCAGTTGATGGCACTGTAGCCCCCACACCTAAGGGCTGCAGTTCCAGTGTCCACCAGTAGGTGTCTCTTCGCAGTCAGGACCTGATATCATCTCCTGCAATCAAGCATCACCTGAGACTGTTTGCAGGAAGTGTATTTAAACCTGGGAGTGCTGTGCTAGCTTGCCTTGGTATTGTTCCTTGTGCCTCTGTATTTTGAGACCTGTATCCGGAAACCTGCATCGTCCTGCTCCCCAGTTCCCTCTGACTGATCTCCCTTGGATGACCCTGGCCTGGCTTGAAGTTTATGGTTTGGACTTTCCTTACTGCTCTAGTTATATGCTTTTGGTTGGCTTCACCATTTCTATTTTGGTTGTGCGTTTTTAGTTCACTGTCACACCTTATAATAATTCCTTATATTAGTTACGCTTTTGTTTGGTATTTTCTGTGCAGTCCACACATTTCTGGTCACACCAGTTTTCTGACACTGGGGCTGCAGACTTTTTTTTTTTCCTCCACCTTTCTTCTCTTTAGGCGTCCCTTTTTCTTTCTCCCATTGGAGGGGTGACATGGATCTTTGTTTGGCTTCCCTCCTTCCCCTTTCCCTTAGTTTTCTGATTACTTCTCGTTTAAGGCTTTATCAAGTGCATCCATGGAGATGGGAGATTTCATAGGCCTTCAGTTTTTGCTTTGTTTATTGATTGATGTGTTGGTGTTTTACATAATGTTTACTGCGCTTGCCTTGAAAAAGTTGATGTTTCCCTAGCACATCCTAGGAACTTTGAGTATATCAGGGATATGGGGCTGTCATTTTCTCCTGTATCCTGTAATTGATGGTCTTTATTTATTCAAAAGCCTCAATTGTTTTGTTCTTACATCTCTTTTTAAATAATTATTTTGTAAAAAAAAAAAAAAAAAAACAGTTGGATGACATTGTCCAATACCTTTTTTTCTGTCCCTAGAAAGCGTTCAGTCAGAAGTGTAATTAGAACCTTTTAGGGCCCCGGTACAAGAAAGCTATCAAGGACCCCCCTTCATCCTGTTCCCAGGGCCCTTTACCCCCATCACAGGGCCCTTATTATGGTCCGGCATCAGGACCCTTTCATACTTTCTGCAGCGGCCCCTTTCCTGCTGTCTTGGGGCCCCCCAACGGTAGCAAGTGCAACCTTTGTGACCCTGGTAGTTCCGCCACTGACTTTAAGCTGACAATTTATCTCTTGTTGTTTGTTCCAAGGCTTGTAGGAAAGATGTATTGAGACAAGAAGCATTAGGAGACCATAACCATATATAAGACAACATATTGATTTCTTGGTGACCCAAGTGTGATTTTGAACAATTTGGCGACTCGGAATTCATTCTTTATTCAGTCAATTTACCAAAATGTCATGAGCATACAACTGTTTTGTAGACCCTTCTCCTCATATGCACTTCTGAAGGACATCTAGAACAGGGTTTTCCAACCAGGGTTCCTCCAGAGGTTGCTAGGGGTTTCGCTTGAGCAATGAAAAAATGTTGCCTCTCAGATAAGTTCCCACTGACACAATTGATCATTTTAGCTATCTGTAAGGGGGTATTTCTTCCCAATGACCAACACACTAATGTATTAAAAGTTGTAATTATAATAATTTTAACAAGGAGTTCCCTGAGATTATAGGGGTTATTGTGTAGCGCTAATTGGAACTAAGGAAGTAGCATTAATCACAAGAGTGACTGGAGAAATGTATAAATAAAGTGACGTGTGATAAAATTATAGAAATTAGGTGTCTAGTGTTTGTGTGAATGTGGATAATCACAACATAAGAATATATATACATAAAAACATATATATATGGTGTCACTATCAGAAAGGGATCCACCTTCAACCACACATGGACCAAAAAATGTAAAAGACGGTTTTCAGAAATGAAGTTATTGTGTGTGGCAGAGAATGCAGTATAGTCCATGGGCATGGAGGAGCTCAGCTATGAGGAAAGATTAGAGGATCTGAATTTATTCTCTCTTGAGAAGAGGAGATTAAAGAGGGATATGATCAACATGTACAAATACATAAGTGGTCCATATAGTGAACTTGGTGTTGAGTTATTTACTTTAAGGTCATCACAAAGGACAAGGGGGCACTCTTTACGTCTAGAGGAAAAAGGATTTCATCTACAAATACGGAAAGGTTTCTTCACAGTAAGAGCTGTGAAAATGTGGAATAGACTCCCTCCAGAGGTGGTTTTGGCCAGCACGGTTGATTGCTTTAAAAAAGGCCTGGATTCTTTCCTTAACCACTTCAGCCCCGGAAGGATTTGCCCCCTTCCTGACCAGAGCCCTTTTTGTGATTCGGCACTGCGTCGATTTAACTGACAATTGCGCGGTCATACGACGTTGTACCCAAACGAAATTTGCGTCCTTTTTTCCCCACAAATAGAGCTTTCTTTTGGTGGTATTTGATCACCACTGTGTCATTTCAGATCGCCGCTATAAACAAAAGAAGAGCGACAATTTTGCAAAAAACCCAAATTTCTTACTTTTTGCTAAAATACAAATCCAAAAAAAAAATATATAAAAACATTTTTTTTCATCGGTTTTGGCTGATTTATATTCTTCCTCATATTTGTGATAAAAAAAATCACAATCGGCGTATATTGATTGGTTTGCGCAAAAGTTGCCGCGTTTACGGATGATGAGAATTCATTTCTGGGGTTTTTATTTTTTTTTTTATTTTTTACTAGTAATGGCGGCGATCTGCGATTTTTAGCGGTACTGCGATATTGCAGCGGACATGGCGGAACATTTTGACACTTTTTTGGGACCATTGGCATTTATACAGCGATCAGTGCTATAAAAATGCACTGATTACTGTGTAAATGCCATTGGCAGTGAAGGGGTTAACCTGCAGGCGGCACTCTAAGGGTTAACTGTGTTCCCTGGGCGTGTTCTAACTGTGTGTGGGCTACCCTAGCAGGGGAAGGGAAGTGATCACAGCTCCCATGTAGAGGAAGGCTGTGATCACAGCCCTTCCCCCCCTCACAGAACGGAGATCCGTGTTTACTTACACGGACCTCCGTTCTTTCACTCCGGGGGGGGGGGCATCGCGGGTAGCCGGCGGAGATCAAATCCGCCGCTCCCGCTCCCTGGCCCTTCCCGGACACAGTGAGAGCGCGGGCGCACCTCCGGCGGTGCGCGCTCACTGTGCACGATCTGGCAGCCGCCGTCAGATGGCGGCGGTTTGCGCAGGAGAGCCACTCTGTCGCCGTCAGATGCTGATCGGCGGTCGGCAAGTGGTTAATGTAAATAATATAACTGGGTACTAACATTTTTAGGTAAAGTTGATCCAGGGTGAATCCGATTGTCTCTCGGGGAATCAGGAAGGAATTTTTTCCCCCGTTATAGAAAATTGGATCATTGGCTTTGCTGGAGTTTTTTGCCTTCCTCTGGATCAACTGTGGGTGAAGGATTGTATATGGGATTATTTGGTTGTGTATGTATGTGTGTATATATATATATATATATAAAAATGTTTTTGTTTTTTTTTTTTGGTTGAACTGGATGGACTTGTGTCTTTTTTCAACCCGACTAACTATGTAGCTATGTCCACCATTATTCAGAATCATGGAAAAAACATAATGGAAGTTATAGAAAGTTCAAAGTTCAAAATCTAGGGAATCCTCTTAGCAGGGCATCTGAAACTCCAAGGAGTCCCTAAAAGAGACGATGAACCCCCGACTCCAGGAAGATTAAAGGCTTACCCTGAGATTCCCTGAGATTGGAAAGTTATTTCAAGGGTTCCTCTGTGTTGAAAAGGTCGAGGAAGGCTGATCTAGAATATTAGCCATCAGGACTTCTCCATTATTTATTTCATTTAGAAAGAAGGAAAAGGGAAACTCAGCATGGAGCTCAGTGATTGTCCGTCGTGTTAAGCATTTGCCATTAGTGAAACACTTCCGGGCATTGCGTTTTTCCAAGACTTTCAGGAGTTATCCACACAGCAGAAAAAGATGGAAAGACCACGTCCTATTCTCTTTACCCCCTCAGGCCGTGGAGCAAATATCAGTTCATAAATAATGGCTGACACTATCACTTCGCAATACTAGAAGCACTTAACTGAGGGTCTGCAATTTTTAAAATGACTTATTCATTAATCAGTTTGATGCAAGATGAAATGGCCAAACACTTTATTTGCTAATATTTATTCTGACCCTAGAAATAGCATGGTTGGCTTTCAACTGGGGACTTATCCTGAGCTGTTTCAAGGCTTGTAGGAAAGATGTCTTGGAAAAAGAAGCAATGGAAGACCATCACCACTCTTACTCAGGACAGTATATTGATTTATTGATTTTTTTGTTTATTATTTATATTGATTTATATGTTCTGCTGACCCAAGAGTCATTTTGAACAAATTGGTCAATTGTTTCAGAAGTTATTTGTTCAGGAAAAAAACAATTTGCCAAAATTTAATGGCGGCATACTCGTGTTATAGAGCCACCTTCTTACAGTTTAAGATTTATAATATATGCACTTCTTAAAGTGTCACTAAACACACATCATAAAAAACGATGAATTAATGGTGCATTACACGCTGTAAATACTCACTCAGTCACTATGAGATGCGTTTTCTGTATTCTGCAAAAAAACCTGGTTGATCCTGCTGCTCTCTATTTCCCCCTTCTGTCCATGTTCCCAATCTTAGCTAGGGATTTTGCAGCTGTGGCGGCAACTCTGCACATGCTCAGTTTTCAGTGAGTTTCTATGCTGAGCATTTCCTCCTTATCACTTCTGAGCAGCCCATGTGACCAAGGCCTGCTGTTAGAAATCATGGGGCCCCATACAGCCCTCCTGATGCCCCCCCCCCCCCCAACCATGTCTACACCCCACCTACCCCCGAAGTGCAGCGAAAAAGAAGCACTGACTTTATCCACCTACACCTCGAAAATGAAAAAAAAAACGTCCCTCCTCTGCTCCCATCTCCTGGGCCCTTCTGTTAACCTGATGGGGGAAAAGGAAATGTATTTTAAGCCCTGGTAAGCAAGTAGGAGTGAGAGTGTGGCCTAGTAAAATCCATTAATTAATTTAGGCAAAAACAAATAAAGCTGCCCTGGGCCCCCCTGTTTAGCTGATGGGGCCTGGGCCCAGTACAACAGGACTGGTTATACTGCCTTATCAGTGGCCCTACATGTGACTATAGAGTCACACATGTGGGCGTATACACAGTGGTAAATGATAGCCCACTACCTCCCTCCTCCTACATGCCCGCTAACTAGCTAAACACAATGGGGGCAGGATATTACATGTAGATTAATGGTGGCTTCACCTCCCTCTTATTCTAAAACACAGGATGGAGGGGCGTGACACAGCTTGTGACTGGCAGAAACCTGCCCACACCATGTTATTGGCAAAAAAATAATAAAGATTTGATTTTAAATATATATTTGTATGATGGTTTAAAAAAGTTTATTGATATTATTTATTTATTTTTACCTTGTATTCCAAATGCTGTTTTTTGTTGTTTTTTTTAACACGTGACTGGCAGCAGAGGACTAAAAGCTCCTCCTGCCACTGTTTCCCTGCAGACAGGCTGGGAGAGAGCTGGGTCATGTGACAGCTGGAAATCCATTAGGAAAAAGTACTTAGATGGGGTATTTTTAATTAAAATAATTACAGTGCCATGATCCATATACAGTACCTTGAAAAAGTATTCATACCCCTTGAAATGTTCCACATTTTGTCATGTTACAACCAAAAACGTCAATGTATTTTATTGGGATTTTATGTTATAGACCGACACAAAGTGGCTCATAATTGTGAAGTGGAAGGAAAATGATAAATGGTTTTCAACATTTTTTTTACAAATAAATATGTGAAAAGTGTGGGGTGCATTTGTATTCAGCCCCCTTTACTCTCATACCCTTACTAAAATCTGGCTGAACCGATTGCCTTCAAAAGTCACCTAATTAGTAAATAGAGTCCACCTGTGTGTAATTTAATCTCAGTATAACTACAGCTGTTCTGTGAAGCCCTCAGAGGTTTGTTGGAGAACATTAGTGAGCAAACAGCACCATGAAGGTCAAGGAACACAACAGACAGGTCAGGGATAAAGTTGTGGAGAAGACTAAAGCAGGGTTAGGTTATAAAAAAATATCCCAAGCTTTGAACATCTCACAGAGCTCTGTTCAATCCATCATCCGAAAATGGAAAGAGTATGGCACAACTGCAAACCTACCAAGACATGGCCGTCCACCTAAACTGACCGGCCGGGCAAGGAGAGCATTCATCAGAGAAGCAGCCAAGAGGCCCATGGTAACTCTGGAGAAGCTGCAGAGATCCACAGCTCAGGTGGGAGAATCTGTCCACAGGACAACTATTAGTCGTGCTCTCCACAAATCTGGTCTTTATGGAAAAGTGGCAAGAAGAAAGCCATTGTTGAAAGAAAGCAATAAGTCCCGTTGGCAGTTTGCGAGAAGCCATGTGGGGGGCACAGCAAACATGTGGAAGAAGGTGCTCTGGTCAGATGAGACCAAAATTTAACGTTTTGGCCTAAACACAAAATGCTTTGTGTGGCAGAAAACTAACACTGCACATCACCCTAAACACACCATCCCCACTGTGAAACATGGTGGTGGCAGCATCATGTTGTGGGGATGCTTTTCTTCAACAGAGGCAGGGAAGCTGGTCAGAGTTGATGGGAAGATGGATGGAGCCAAATACAGGGCAATCTTAGAAGAAAACCTGTTAGGGTCCGCAAAAGACTTGAGGCCGGGGCGGAGGTTCACCTTCCAGCAGGACAACGACCCTAAACATCCAGCCAGAGTTAAAATGGAATGGTTTAGATCAGGCATAAGCAATTAGCGGAGCTCCAGATGTTGCAAAACTACAAGTCCCATCATGCCTCTGCCTCTGGGTGTCATGCTTGTGGCTGACAGTCTTGCTATGCCTAATGGGACTTGTAGTTCTTCAACAGCTGGAGGTCCGCTAATTGCATATCCCTGGTTTAGATCAAAGCATATTCATGGGTTAGAATGGCCCAGTCAAAGTCCAGACCTATAGTGAGAATCTGTGGCAAGACTTGAAAATTGCTGCTGATCGCTCTCCATCCAATCTGACAGAGCTTGGGGTATTTTGCAAAGAAGAATGGGCAAAAATGTCCTCTCTAGATGGGCAAAGCTGGTAGAGACCTCCCCAAAAATACTTGCAGCTGTAATTGCAGAGAAAGGCGGTTCTACAAAGTATTGACTCCGGGGGGCGCCATACAAATGCCCCCCACACTTTTGTAAAAAATAAAATTTTGGAAACCATTTATCGTTTTCCTTCCACTTCACAATTATGAGTCCCTTTGTGTCGGTCTATCACATAAAATCCCAATAAAATAAATTTACGTTTTTGGTTGTAACGTGAGAAAATGTGGGAAATTTCAAGGGGTATGAATACTTTTTCAAGGCACTGTACAGAAATAGAAGGGACAATGTAAATTAAACAGTTTCTGTATACAATCACTTTAAGGCCATGTAGAATACTAAAAATCATGATGGCTCCATTATTTGTTTCCTTGAGAACAAAGGGTATGGAAGACCCAGGATGAACCTTAGTGATGGTACTTGGTGTTACACATTTGCTATTAGTAAAACACTTCCAGGGATTGTGTTTTCCAAGGCTTTCGAGAGTTTAACACACAGCAGGAAAAGATGGAGGTAGAGATTCACTGTGCGGGGTCATAAACCTTGTCTCACCTGCACAATTGTTCCTCAGATGCAGATAAAAAACACATCATATTCTTTTTACTTTGGATCTGCAGTAAAATAAACTATCAGTTCAGAGGTAATGGCTGTGACCATCACTTTGCAATACTGAAAGCCCTTCATCAGGATCTACAACTCTTGAAACGTTTTCATTATTAATCAGTTTGATGCAAGATGAAATTGTCTAACGCTATACAGTATTTGATTTTCTTTGTCCCTAGAAATGTGTGGTTGGCTCTCGGCTGGGAACGTGTCCTTTATTGTTTGTTCCAAGACTTGTAGGAAAGTTGACTTGGAACGAGAAGCGTTGGAAGACCATCGTAAGGTTTTGGTACCACATATTCATGAACTGTTTTGTTTTTTGAACACGTGACTTGCAGCTCCTCCTGCCACTGTTTCCCTGCAGACAGGCTGGGAGAGAGCTGGGTCATGTGACAGCTGGAAATCCATTAGGAAAAAGGTACTTAGATGGGGTATTTTTAATTAAAATAATTACAGTGCCATGATCCATATACAGTACCTTGAAAAGGTATTAATACCCCTTGAAATGTTCCACATGATGTCATGTTACAACCAAAAACGTCAATGTATTTTATTGGGATTTTATGTGATAGACCGACACAAAGTGGTACCTAATTGTGAGGTAGAAGGAAAATTATAAATGGTTTTCAACATTTTTTTTACAAATAAATCTGTGAAAAGCATTTGTATTCAGCCCCCTTTACTCTGATACCCCTAACTAAAATCTAGTGGAACCAATTGCCTTCAGAAGTCACCTAATTAGTAAATAGAGTCCACCTGTGTGTAATTTAATAAAGTATCAGTTCAGAGGTAATGGCTGTGACCATCACTTTGCAATACTGAAAGCCCTTCATCAGGATCTGCAACTCTTGAAAAGTTTTCATTATTAATCAGTTTGATGCGAGATGAAATTGTCTAACGCTATACAGTATTTTATTTTCTTTGTCCCTAGAAATGTGTGGTTGGCTCTCGGCTGGGAACGTGTCCTTTATTGTTTGTTCCAAGACTTGTAGGAAAGTTGACTTGGAACGAGAAGCATTGGAAGGCCATCGTCAGGCTTTGGTACCACATATTCATGTTCTACGTCCCCTAAGTATTGGTCCCAGTGGTTGGTTTGTTTCTGGCCCGATGGATGCTCTTGGGGCCGGCAAATGTTCCACGTTTCCTATTGGAGGCGTCAGGGTGACGTGTGCGTTCTGGGCGGTGTATGGGGGGGGATTCACTTTCCTACTCTGATGCCCTCCGGCGATCGAGCGTGCCCCCCTTTACACACGGCGTGCCCGCTTCCCTGGGCATGCAACGTGGTGTTGGAGCGCACGCCACGCCGTGCGGCTGCGTCATCGCCTATGACGCATTAGGTGCGCAGCCCATCTTGTGGCGGAGCCTGCGCCTGACGTGGTGGGGGACGTATATCAGATGGATGCCTCTTCCTAGCGTCCCACATGGCGGCGGACACACACATGGATTGTGCAGTACACAGGTATGGGGCATGGATCCGAGTTCTTCTATCTTCTTTGCTGGTGGCATTTGAGGTCTACTACTGATCTAGCTACCCTTTATCCCTTCTCCAGCTCGGACTGTTCGGTTTGAGTTTTTCTTGATATAAGACCTAAGATGGTGGCGTCTATGTTATTACACATTTATCACCCAACAGGTACTGGTGAACATTTCTACTATGAATATACTCTCTTAAAAGTATGCGCATACTTTATGTTTATACGCAGTGCTCTCTCTCTCTCTCTCTTAGATCTACAGGGTGGGCCATTTATATGGATACACCTTAATAAAATGGGAATGGTTGGTGATATTAACTTCCTGTTTGTGGCACATTAGTATATGTGAGGGGGAAACTTTTCAAGATGGGTGGTGACCATGGCGGCCATTTTGAAGTCGGCCATTTTGAATCCAACTTGTTTTTTCAATAGGAAGAGGGTCATGTGACACATCAAACTTATTGGGAATTTCACAAGAAAAACAATGGTGTGCTTGGTTTTAACGTAACTTTATTCTTTCATGAGTTATTTACAAGTTTCTGACCACTTATAAAATGTGTTCAATGTGCTGCCCATTGTGTTGGATTGTCAATGCAACCCTCTTCTCCCACTCTTCACACACTGATAGCAACACCGCAGGAGAAATGCTAGCACAGGCTTCCAGTATCCGTAGTTTCAGGTGCTGCACATCTCGTATCTTCACAGCATAGACAATTGCCTTCAGATGACCCCAAAGATAAAAGTCTAAGGGGGTCAGATCAGGAGACCTTGGGGGCCATTCAACTGGCCCACGACGACCAATCCACTTTCCAGGAAACTGTTCATCTAGGAATGCTCGGACCTGACACCCATAATGTGGTGGTGCCCCACACCTTTGGGGCTATTGAGCGGCATTAAATTCAAGCAGAGGGTAAGTCACCTTTGTCATTCAGCTACTCTACTGGTAGTATACACTCTTTTTAAGCATGTCATGCAAACAGAGGCATGCTCTTTTCCTTTCTGTAGGTATGCTGTTGTACCTAACCGGAGTCATAACGACTTATCACTCCACCTTTCGATGGCTTTTTCCCTCTTTGCGGACCTATATGAGGCAATACTCCCTTGAGGTATATATCGTCACTGGTTACTTGGCATACAACATACATATATACATATTTTTCACTGATAATAAAAATGTCCTGCAATATGGTTTCAGAAGATGTCCTGCTGACCCAAGTGTGATTTTGAACAATTTGGTGATTCTGTTTCAGAATTTATTTGTTCAGAGAAAAAAAAAAACAATTTGCCAAAATGAATAAATGTGTTTTAGACCCTTCATCTCACAGTTTAGGATACATTTCTGAGGACCATGCGGAATATTAACCATCATGATGGCTCTATTATTTGTTTCATTGAGAATGAAGGATACAAAAGACCAAGCATGAACCTCAGTGAAGGCACATCATGTTATTTATTAGCAGTTAGGGAAACACTTTCAGGCATTGTGTTTTTTGAAGACTTTTAAGAGGTAAACCCACAGCGGAAAAAGATGGTAGAGATTGCCTGCACAATTGTTCCTCAGATGCAGATAAAAAACCATATCATATTCTTTTTACTTTGGATCTGTAGTAAAAGAGAGTATCAATTCAGAGGTAATGGCTGTGGCTATCACTTTGCAGAACTGAAAGCACTTCATGAGGATCTGCAACTCTTGACATGTCTTAATTATTGATCGGTTTGATGCAAGATGAAATTGTTGAACACTATATTTGATTTTTTTTTTGTCCCTAGTTCCGTTGACTTTGAGCTGGCAGTGTATCCTTTGTTGCGTGTACCAAGACACGTAGGTAAGTGTCAGAGAACGGCTGTGACAAAGGTGCGCATGCGCATACTATTGCCCATAGAATTGTGCACAGGCGAGCAAATATTAGCAAGACTGCTAATGTTGGTGCGCATGTCCACAGTTCCCATTGGCGCCAGTCAGCCTATTTAAAGGATGCTCTGAGTCCTGCTCAACGCTGACTGGTCTTCAGCTGTTTCTGAGTGCCCTGCTTGAATCCTGCTTGACATCCGTTGCAGATCTCGCTTACCATTCACCTGACCTTGGAACCCATTTATGCTTTTGATCATTGGCTCCTGACTTTGGCTTACTCTTGACCTTGCTCCTGTCTGATCTGATGCCTTGGTATCTCTCTGCCCGCATGTTGCTGACTCCGGCCATCCTTATGACTATGTTCCTGTCTCCTGTTTGGCTTTGTGTTACCTCCGAGTGCCTGCGCTGGCTGACCCTGGCTGACATCGCAGCTCTAGTAAACATAGTGTGCTCCTCTCTCAACCCTGCAGAGAGCTGAAACTGCAAGCCTGGTGGAGTGCCCCTTTAACCTCGGCTGATCTATGCAGCCTCATTGCAGTTCCTGACCTGAGGTTCGGCTCACCGAGTCTACAACTCCAGCCACAAGATCTGCAATCAACATCTACAGGCACTTGTGTACCTCCTGTCCCTTGGCACCATCTGTTCCACTCTCAGTGGGGCCTGGGCTGGAGACACAAGAGAGGCCAACCTCATAATTTCAGACTCCTGTCAGGTACAGGACAGTAAGATGTCCTGGATCAGGAAGCATTTGGAGACCATCACTACATTTGCTTATACTGTATATTGATTTAGATGTCCTAAAGACCCATGTGTAATTTTAAACAATTGGTGATTCATTTTCAGAATTTATACTTTATTTAGATAAAAGCCAGTTTACCAAAATTCCATGGGTGCACAAATGTGTTATAGACTGCTCTCCGCACTTTTGGTATTGAAAATGATTTACACTTCTGAAGACCATCTAGAATATTAGCCATCAGAATGGCTACATTATCTAATTTATTGGCCATCAGGACTGTTCCATTATGTGTTTGAGAACAAAATAAATGGAAGACCCAGTTTGAACCTCAGTGATGGTACTTCACATTATGTATTTGCCTTCAGTGAAACACTTCCAGGCATTGCGTTTTTCCAAGAATTTCAAGAGTAATACACACAGTGGAAAAAGATGAAGTAGAGATTTGCTGTGCGGGGTCATAATCCATATCTTGCCAGCACAATTGTTCTTCAGATAAAGATAAAAAACAGATCATATTCTCTGTACTGATGGACTAGTGGATTTGGCCATCACTTTGCAAACCTGAAAGCACTAAATGGTGGTCTACAACTCTTAAAGTGCCTTCTTTATACAGAAGTTGGAAAGCAATATGAAATTGTTCAATACTTTTTTTGTCCCTAGAAATTTTTTGGTTGACTTTCAGCAAGGGATTCATCCTTTGTTGTTTTCTCCAAGGGATTTAGAAAAGATATCTTGGAACTTTCAACTTCCTACCTATGCTGACCAAAATCCGCCTTTTACTGGACTCATGCATAAAGGATTACATTCATGGTTCGGGCGGTATAATCTCCTTAAAGCGGAGGTCCGAGGGCTAAAAAAAATTTTTAAAGTCAGCAGCTACACATACAGTAGCTGCTAACTTTTAATATTAGGACACTCACCTGTCCTGGAGTCCAGCGATGTCGGCACCCGCCGCCGATCTTCGGATCAGGGGATGGGTGCAGCCGCCTCCATCGCAGGTAAGGGAACCCGGACGTGTAAGCAGTACAGCTTCACGCCGGGCACCTTACTGCGCATGCGCGAGCTCTGCCACGCTCTGCTACTGGCCAGGCGGCCAGAAGCAGAGCAAGCAGGGAGGAGGGAGCCGTGCTGCTGACGTCAGCGGCCGCGTCCACCGGCCAGAGCTCCCGAATGTGTGGAAAAGGACACCTGTCTAAAGACAGGTGTCCTCTTCCCCCTCCCCTCCGAAAGGTGCCAAATGTGACACCTGAGGGGGGGAGGAATCCAACCAGCGGAAGTTCCACTTTAGGATGGAACTCCGCTTTAAAATGTGCTTACTACCAAAGCTCCTGTATCTGCTTCAGGCCCTCCCGATCAAAATCCCAGCCTCCTATTTTAAACAGGTCAATGCCCTTTTTCTTAAATTTGTCTGGGCTAATAAAAAACTCCGCCTTCCTAGGCACCTCCTGTCACTCTCCAAAATGTACGATGGCTTAGCAATGCCTGACATCAGGAACTATTATTATGCTACCCATTTAGGCCGCTTGGTGGACTGGCGCCGACATGGCCACTCAAAACTATGGGTTGCCCTTGAAAAAGTGCAGCCGCCGATCCCACTAGAAGGAGCCCTGTGGTGTTATACCCACCACCCTCCTAAAATGAAAAATCATCCACTTCTGGGAGCGTCGCTCCATGTCTGTTCACAGAGATGCACTAAGAACACCCTTTCCACACCGGACTCCCCTCTCTATCCTATCATAGGCCAACCCCCAGTTCCCCCTGGGGCTATATACCCAGACTGCGAGGCAGCTGACCCAAGCTGGACGGGTCACTGCTGCGCAGTTCTTAGACAAGGGGACATGGCCTTCCATTGAGACCCTGAGAAGAGGGGAAGGCCCCTTCAGGCTCCCGTTTTGGTCGGCCATCCAGTTGCGACAAGTTCTGCTCCTTACCCACCCCACAACACTTCAACCGGCCGCTTACCCCATTCGAAGATTATTGTTTGGATGACGGAGTCCTCACACAAGTGTTATCTAAAATGTATAGGCTCCTGAACGACCCACCCTCACAACCAGTCCTCCCATTCTTGCAAAAGTCAGACTTACACCGTAACTTTACGCCAGCTCAAATCCAACTTATACTTACATTTTCCCTGAAGTCATCCATCTGCACAAGGATTTAAGAGACCAATTATAAATTACTCATGCGATGGTATCTTACGCCTGAATGACTCAAAAAAAAATTTCCGACCATTGCTGGCGGTGCCTGGGGGACAGCGGAAAGCTCCGACACATTTTTTGGTCATGCCCAAAACTTGCTTTATACTGGGCCACTGTTAAGAAAGTCACCCAAAGGTTAGTTGAGTATGAAATCCAAGATGATCCGGCCTTTTTCCTCTTACACGCGGTCACAGTTTCTGCAAAGACCTATCGAAAATCCATAGTCCGCCATCTCTTGAACACGGTGAAATCTTGCACCCCCCCTTCAATCTCAGACACCCCCGATGCCAGCCGAATGTGACCGTAAAATAGAAGATATTAATAAACTGGAAGACTTGGTGCACATGGCAAATCAGCAACAGGAGAAACATGCCAAAACATGGAAATTCTGGAATCAATTAATTCTTTCGGAAGAAGGGAAATCACAATTGGGAATAATGTGAGCCATTAGACTCCTACATTTTGACCGACCCAATCAGTCCTGAGCCAACTTGTCCCTGCCCTGCACCCCTCCCCCGCTTCTGGGGTCTGCCTCCCCATCCCTGCCTTCCCCTTTACTTCCTGACTCTGTATCCGTTTCACCCCCCGGGGATCTTTCTCTATGCTCTTACGTTCCCCCCACCTTTGTCCCTCTTCTTCCTTTTTCTTTCTCTTTTCCTACGCTTTTACTACTTTGTTTGAAGATAATGGAAAATGTGACAGGTGCATGCAGTCCATACCTACTTTTCTTATTGAGCCTTACCATGGCCTAGAGAACATGTGACATAGAAAGAGATTAACAGTGGATTAGCCTGGGCTCAAGAAATACACCAATTTGCTTTCTGTATATGAGGAACCCAGTTGACTGTCTCTGCCAAGACTACTTTATCTTTTGGTTCAACCTGTATTAATGTGATTGATGTGGCCTTGGAAGTTCAATAAAATTGATATTTGCAAAAAAAAAAAAAAAAAGATATCTTGGAACACGAAGCATTAGGAGGCCATCACTACTCTCCCTCAGACATTATATTGACTAAGTTGACCCAGCTGTGATTTTTATAGACCCTTCTCATTTTTTCACTTTTAAGATTTAAAATCATTTATACTTCTGAAGGCCATCTAGAATATTAGCCATCAGAATAGCTACATTATCTAACTTATTGGCCATCAGGAGTGTTACATTACGTGTTTGAGAAAAAAATAAACTGAAGACCTAGTATGAACCTTAGTGATATTACTTCATGTTTAGTGAAACACTTCCAGGCATTGTGTATTTCCAAGAATTTCAAGTTCAGAGAAAAGGCAATTTCCCAAAATGTAATGGGCAAAGAAACGTGTTATAAAGACTAGGGTTGTCCCGATACCGATACTAGTATCAGTATCGGGGCCGATACTGAGCATTTGCCCGAGTACTTGTACTCGGGCAAAATGCTCCGATGCCTCATCCGATACTTGGGCAAGCAGGGGATGATCATTGCAGCGCTGGAGGGGGATTTACAATCACTGATCTCCCTGTATATATTTCATTGTAGCAACTGACAACCGCTTCTCCTCCCGCGGCTTTCAGCTGCTACAATGAAATGTATACAGGGAGTCGGGAGATCAGTGATTGTAAATCTCCCCCAGCGCTGCACTGATCATCCCCCTTGACTGTCCCTGTGTCCTCCTCCAGTCCCCCTGTCCTCTATCTGTCAGGATGGAGAGCGGAGGAAAGAGCCGGTAAATGTGTAATTTATCGGCTCTTTCCTTTTCTGAATGGACAGTCAGTGATCACTGACTGTCCATTCATAAATGTCACTGAGCATCGTAAACTGTGCTTACGATGCTTCAGTTTATGAATGGGGAGGAGCCGCTGCCTCCTCTCCATTCATCTTCAATGCAGCTGAGACTTCTGAGAAAGGCGCTGGGGAATCTCCATCCTCAGCCCCCTTCTCCCTGTCTCAAAAGAGAGATGTCAGGGGTCTTTTAAGACCCCCTTATATCTCTCCAAAGCCCCCCCCCCCCCAACAGGGCTGATAAAAAAAATAAATAAAAGAATTGTAAAAGGTTAAATTGTAAAAATAATAAAAAATAAAATAAAAAAAACACACTGACATCGTCCACTCC
>BLSH010432038.1:1544542-1555112 GCA_018402905.1 Glandirana rugosa
GTCTCCGTCTCCGTACTGCCCTGAACATCAAAACGTTGTCGACCTCCAGGCGATAAAAAAAAAATTCGTGCCACTGTCACATGACCTTAAAAAAAGTATCGGTAATCGGTATCGGCGAGTACTTGAAAAAAAGTATCGGTACTTGTACTCGGTCTTAAAAAAGTGCTATCGGGACAACCCTAATAAAGACACACACACACAGTTAGTCAGGTTGAAAAAAGACACAAGTCCATCCAGCCCAATGAAAAAAAATAAATAAAACAGAAAAATTATATATAACCATACAATCCCTTATACCAGGGATAAGCAATTAGCGGACCTCCAGCTGTTGCAAAACTACAAGTCCCGTCATGCCTCTGCCTCTGGGTGTCATGCTTGTGGCTGTCAGAGTCTTGCTATGCCTCATGGGACTTGTAGTTCTGCAACATCTGGAGGTCCGCTAATTGCATATCCCTGCCTTATACAATCCTTCACCCTCAGTTGATCCAGAGGAAGGCAAAAAAAACTCCAGCAAAGCATGATTTTGAGCGGGGGAAAAAATCCTTCCTGATCCCCCAAGAGGCAATCAGATTCACCCTGGATCAACTTTACCTGTAGACCCTTCTCACATTTTTGGACTGAACATTATATACACTTCTGTAGTGCTCACCCCCTATAAGGGCCAATGATTTCCTCAGATTCTTTTCCCAGGTTAGTACAAGAGCAGCCAGGCACACAGCAACAGTCACTCTTTCGGCTCAATGAACAGTGCAAGGGTTGCCTTTTTTTAAATGTTTTGCTGAGTAAGCTTGGATAGGGCACAGTGAGCTGTGGGATACTCCATGATCACGTCGCTGAACAGTAACCAGAGGACACTCTGACACTAATCCTTAGAACAGTCCCTTTAGTAATGGCCCAGAAAAGAAACAGCACTGAGACAGCATCAGAAATACCCCAGGCCAGACAAGCACTATTACTGATGCACAAGGAATTCCAGCAGCAAGGATCCTACAGTCAGGATAGTAATCACAATGTGCCTGGATACTTGGATGCCTGCTTCCAATATCAGACAGATATTTCTCCAGTGATCTCTCCAGACCAGATGCTCAGTGAATTCCCTTGATTAGTTCCAGAGATATTGAACTAACAGGCCCACCAGCTGTAGCATAGCTGGGACCACATGCAGAATTTTAGCTGGGATGCCTGGAAGGGCAGCAGCCCTTCAGCCTGGAAACTTCTCCTCCTGCACAAGAACAGGGCTGCTTCAAGCGGAGTTCCACCCAGAAATGTTTTTTTTACATCATTCAAGTCCTTTGCCTATATAGACTTACCTTTGAAGGAAAAAAAAATGTATACTCACCCTAAGTCGCTTGTTGTTAAGTGGTCTGTAATCTGCCCCTTTTAGGTCCTAGGCTCTTCTCCTCACTTCCTGCTTCATTTGGCCTCCTGGGAGATGTGACTCATCATTTCCCAGAAGTCAGTGGGCTTCCCTGTACTGTAAAATTGTGTTATTTCCAGACAGGAAGCGACGTGATTTAAGGCGGACCGAGATCGAGGACTGCATGGTGGTTACCCACCATGCACTTCTTTCAGAAAGAGATGCCAGGAGACCCAGGGTGGGCTTCAGATGCCCTCACCTAAAATGGAAAAGTCCAGCAGTGAGAGAAACGAAATTGTGAGTAAAAATTGCATGGAATTACTAGGTGGTTTGAAAGTAAGGAAATAAAAGGTTACATCTATTTGGTATTAAAAGAGTGGATGCCAAAAAAAAAAAAAAAAAAAAAATTCTGGGTGGAACTCCGCTTTTAGGCTCAAACTATTTATGCACACCCCAGCCACCTTCTGGACCCCTCCCCAGGCATTGGCAAGACTACATCAATATTCAGGTTGCTGGTTTGACTTTCCAGCCTACTAAATCTTAAAATCCTTCAAAAGGCAAGGGGGACTGCAATCAGTGGAGCACAGAGCAGCCCAAAGCAATCACAAGCTGCTCCACTGATTGCAGGGGAGCCCACAAGAACTAAATTTACCAAACTCTCCTAACACCTATCTAGGAGGGTGCTACACTTCCAAAAAGCATCTGGAATATTGACCATTAGGATGAATCCATTACCTGTTTTGTTGATAAGTAAGTGGAAGACCCAGCATGAATCTCAGTAATGGTACATAGTGTTTGCATTTGCCATTACTGAAACACTTCCAGGCATTGACTTCCAGGAGTTATATACAAAACTGAAAAAAAGGAGAGTTCGCTGTACTGGGTCATAATCAATATCTTGCCTGAATGATTGTTCCTCAAATGCAGATAAAAAAACACATCAAATTCTGCAATATGTAATGATATAGAGCAAGTATTAGTTCAGAAGATAATGGCTTTGGCCGTCACCTTATAATACGGTAAGTATTAATTGTGGACTTTCTCGATACTCCAAAAGGACAAGACAGAACTTTCTAAAAAATATCACAATTTTTTACATTAACACCTTAAAAGTCGTATTGAAAGATATATATATTAAAAATAAAATGCAAATCGATATGCAATGTTCCCCTATGGTCACTGCATAGTTCCCATTAGAAGTGACGTGTTTTATAATATGGATGAAATCTTCAATAAGAAAATATGAGGGAACAAATATGTGGCTGCTCTTGACATTTTACCACTATAATCGAGTTTTAAACTTTGAAGTCTAGAGAATAGCGACCAGGGCAAGTGGTTCAACCACGGGGACCAAACTCTCCCCTGGGGTGGACATGGGAGTCAGTAGTATCCCAAGGTAGCAACTTTGGTAGCAATTGCAATGTCACGCTGTCATCCAATCAGGAAGGTGTCCCCCAAGAGGCTCAATGGCCCCAAAATGGCCGTAAGTGGACTAAATAAAGATGTCCTGCAATGGTGTGATCCCAATAAAGTGTAGCTTGAATGACCTGGAAGAGACACTAGTGCTTTATTCATTAACCAGTTGGATGCAAGATGAAATTGTCCAGCACTTCTTTTTCTGTCCTTGGAAATAGTTCATTAGACTTACTGCTGAGAATTTTTCCTTTGTTGTTCGTTTCGAAGCATGTAGGAAAGATGTCCTGCAATGATGGGGTCCAATTAAAGTGTAGGTTGAAAGACTCAGAGGAGACACTGGAGGGGGGTCAGCAACCTTTAAAATGGCTTATTCATTAGTTGGATGCAAGATGAAGTTGTCCAACAGTGGCGGCTGGTGAAATTTTATGATGGGGGGGCCCCCCTTTATAGTTTCTACCCATTGTGTGAGGAGTATACAGCCCAGCATGACCAGAGGGGTATACAGCATCGGCAGATAGGTGTATACAGCATGACCAGAGGGGTATACAGAATGTCCAGAGGCGTATATAGAATGACCAAAGGTGTATACAGAATGAGCAGAGGGGTATACAGAATGACCAAAGGTGTATACAGAATGACCAAAAACGGTACCTGGTGCTGGCAGGGATAGAAGGACTGACTGTAAGTGTCGGTCTGTGTAGGACTCCTGTGTATGTGACTGCCATCCCATCCCTATGGTCACCTTGGGTCCCCTGCTGCTGCAAGCATCCATTCGCAATGTCAAGGTGGGCTGCTGTCCTGATAGAAGGAGAGGATTGTACTCACCAGTTGGCTGGAGGAGCTGCAGAGAAGTGTGGAGCTGTCAGTGCTCTTCAGGGCTGGCTTGGCTTAAGCTATATCATGGGAAGTGGAAGAAGGGGCGTCTTTGACAGTAAGGAGGGAGGAGCCAGGAGTTTAGTGGAATAAACAGCCAGCCACCCACGCCCCAATGGGTCAGTGGGCGGGACCTCAATAGGACCCCACCCCTCCACACAGACTGTGTGACGTATAAATCTGAGGCTCAGACGTAGCAAGCCAGGCTCTGATGAAGAGGCTACGGCCTTGAAACACGTCAGCTAGTCCATCCAGGTTACCAGCAGGAGACGGTTGAACGGATGTTACCCACTCCAGCATTGTAAATGCTTGTTACATGAGCTGTTTGTGAGTATGTTTTTATGATTTTTATTGATTAAAATTTATCAAGGATAATGCGCTATGCCAGTGCGCCCTTGTGTGCTTTTTTGTTTCTATAGTTTGGGAAGACCCCAGTCCATCAGGTGGCAGCAGGTTGGCACGTTATCCAGTTCTGATACCATCAGACATCCCCTTCCTCACCACTGCAGAGAAGTCATACTCCTTAAGCGCGGAGGAATAGGATTTTTTCTTTATATCATGGCTACAGCCTGGCTTCAGGCCAGGGCAGGCAGGGGCTTGTGTGGCCGGATGGGCTTGGCTGGGGAGGGCTTTTGGCTGGCTGCTGGAGTCTGGACTTGAGTGGAGGAGTCACTGAGTGGTGGTGTCACTGGTTGGGAGGCCCAGGCAGGCAGTATGTCACTGTGGAGGGCAGTCGCGTGGCATGACTCGGAAGCTCAGACCAGCACCGCATGAGGCGAGGAGGGCAGACTGTGCTGCGCCTGCCTGAGTCATCCCACGCGCCAGCATGTCCACCACAGTCCCGCCCCCGCCCACCGCACCACAGTTAGTCACTGGCTCTGGGCAGCCAATTAGACTAGGTATGTGTGCTTCTTTGGCGCACATACCTAGACTTGGATGACTGAGCAATAGGCTCACTACTTGCTGTCAGAAGACAGCAAGCAGCCAAAGAAAAAATATATATATATCAATATACCGGTGCCTCCTTTAGGGGACTGACTTTTTTTTTCTTCCTTTCGCAGTGGGGAGGCGGCACTGAGCGCCCCTTATTGACCAGCCGTCCGCTGTTGTCCAACACTCTCCTTAGAAATAGTTCAGTTGACTTTCAGATCAGAATGTATCCCTCGTTTCTTCCAAGACATGTAGGAAAGATACCTTGGAACAAAAATCATAAGGAGACAATCACTACACTCACCCAGGACAGCAAATTGAGATGTTGTGATGACCCAAGTGTGATTTTGAACACTTTAGTAATTCACTTTCAGAACTTTATTTAGAGAAAATACAATTTCCCTGTGTTTCATGTGTGCACAAATGTGTTATAGATCCTTTTACTTGTAGGCAGGTGCAGTTTATATGCTTCACTGCAGGTGGCACTCAACCGCAGCAACAATGCAGAGGGAGAGGAAGTCGAGAGGAACCTAGTTCCTCTATGGCTTCCTGGGTCGCAGGGGCAGCTATCCAATTGGATGCTGGGGCCCCATGTGACTTTTGGTGGCCAATCAAAATAAGAAAAGGCTGCATCTCAAGTGGGCTCCAAGTAAAGTTAATTGGAATGTCAAAATATCCAAAAGGACACCAGAAGACACCAGCAGTGGTCAATGTGACTTTGGTGGCCCACTTAAAGCTGAACTCTACTATCAACTTTTGATACATTTTACATAGATTGTTTGGACCAAGCTGACCCAGACAAACTATGTCCCTAACTAAGATGTGAAGCTTGTGGATGTGCTGTGTAAACTGTGTGTAACTGAGGCTACATACAGCATATTGCAGGGTTCCGGGTTTGAGCCGAGACTTCCTGTCTCATACCCGGAAAACACGGTGGAGTCTATCTGATCGTTGCTCAGCCATATAGAGAAAGCCATGTAATTCTTTTTTTTTTTTTAACAATAGTTTTTATTAAGGTTTTTCATGACATATATGCTTCCATACAAACACAAAACAAGAGGAAAAGAAAGAAAGTGTAATAAAATTGTGGTGCATAATGCACCAACCAACACTTCACATGGATCATTACAGTTTTCATATAAAAATAAACGGACTTCCAACCCTAATGAGCACATATCTAAACCATAATAATCATCTACCATAAGATATGTATAGGGTTACTTGGCAGAATGTGTTTAGACATTGACACTGCACTTCTGTTATAGACTCTATGGGGTTGATTTACTAAAGCTGGAGAGTGCAAAATCTGGTGCAGTTCTCCATAGAAACCAATCAGCTTCCAGGTTTCTTTGTCAGATCTTAATTGAACAAGCTGAAGTTAGATGCTGATTGGATACCATGCACAGCTGCACCAGATTTTGCAATCTCCAGCTTTACTAAATCAACCCCACTTGCACTTGCATACTATCATACTCTTTATACTGCTTATAATCCCAGGAATATGCAATTAGCGGACCCCCAGCTGTTGAAAAACTACAAGTCTCATCATGCCTCTGCCTCTGGGTGCCATGCTTGTGACTGTCTGGAGTCTTGCTATGCCTCATGGGAATTGTAGTTCTGCAACAGCTGGAGTTGCACTTATTGCATATCCCTGGCCTATCCTATACCACTCAGCCAGTACAACACCAACCAACAGCATAAATTGCAGGTACAGCCATGTTACTAGTTGCCCTGCAACCCTCTGAGGGAGACCATTGAGGATGGTGCCAGGCCAGTTGCCACCAGCCAAGGGTCCCATAGTTTATAAAATTTATTAGGAGTGCCTCTATTTCGATAGGCCTGTTGTTCTTTCAATAAAGTGTCGTTAATTGGAGACGCCAGAAAGTGATGTAACTCTAGCAGTGCATACAAAGCTTCCTTTGTCAGAGGTTGTGATATCGTCAGCCTACCTCTTTGACCCAATCAGAGGAAGCTTTGCATTAATTGATAGAATACATTGCTTTCGCTGAATGGCTGAGCACCGATCAGATAGACTGTGATCCGGGTATGAGACAGGAAGTCTCGGCTCCAATACGGAACACAGTTTGGAATGCTGGTATGTAGCCCCAGCTACATGCAGCTCATACCGCACCTCCAGCGGCCTCACGTGTTAGTGAGGGACATCGTTAGCTAGGACCAGCTTAGCCCAAACCACTATGGAAATTGTATCAAAAGCTGACGTTCAGCTTTAAAACCCTGGCTTCTGAGCTCAGCTAGAGTAGAGACAGGTCTCCTGTCTGTCAGAGAGAGTATGTAACATCAGGGAAAGGTTCCAGAGAGGTAGAGAAAGTGCAGGGACACCCCATCCTACCTTGAAGCCTCCCCATTTGGGTATGGACCAGCCAGACCGCATTCCGCTCCTCAAGAAAGAGGTGGGCACAATTGAGACCTGCTACTACTGACTCATCGCTGTTACATCCCGTGAGTGCTCCCGTTTGGGTTGCCTTCCCACTAGGTTAGTTGTGTATTGCCGAACCTCTATTACAATATACTACTCTTTCTCTGCATCTGGACTCTGAGTGTTTTCTGCCGCCGCACAGTGGCTCAGTCGGTAGGGGGCAGCACTTCCTCGGGGCTGCGGCTTCCTCTGCGTCTCCTCCTCCCCAGCATCATGGCGGCTTCCGCCGTGCATCTCCTCCCTCCTCCTCCTAGGTGGCCAAGAGGATCGCATTTCTTCTGGGTGGCGGGTCACCCATGCTATTTAGGCCTGTTTGTCCTTTGTATGTCCTCAACCATATATTTTATATTGTTACTTAGGAGTTTTTTCTCTTTACAGTTTTTACTGTGGCTTTTTGCCAGTGTCGCCACCTGGCGCCTCTTGTGATGCACTACCCACTGAGGATGCATGGTTAGGCACTACTGGCTGCCCTGTGGCGCATTCGTCGACCATCACGTTTTCAGGCTTTTCCTTGCATATTCCACCTGCTGTTGCTGTGGGCATTCCATTTGGCATTGGAGTGAGTGATTTGGTGTGTTTAAACCTCAGAATTTGGCTCTTCATGCTATATAGTATATGCATGTTTTTGTTTATTTGTACTTAATATTGAACATTCATAGTGACTATGCTTATGTCGTAGATATATGTACTGTTTGACCAGCACTATCCTCTGAAGAAGGACACTACTACGGCAGGAAGTCCGAAACATGTCAGGATGAGCCACAAGCCCTTGCCACTGCACATTTAGCTAGGGCCTAATTGGCGAGCTTAACTGGTCATTTACCTGTGTATTGTATATCAACTCTTTTTGCCAATATCTCTGTTTCTATGTGAGGTTTTTATACCTTATTCATTTTTATAAGTTTTGTACCAATAAAAATTGTAAATTATCTTTTACTACCTTTTATAATTTACTTTATTGTGCCATAAAAATCCAGGGGGTTCCATACAGTGGCATCCACTGCCAGTACATTCCTTCCAAAAAACCCCATTGGAATCTATGGGTCCGGCGCCCTGCATGTAGATCAGGAGCCAGGCGCCCCCTATGGATGGGCTGCCACTGCTACCGCACCACGCTGCACCTCCAAACATCCTCAATTTTAGGACTGAACATTATATAAACTTCGGAAGGCCATCCACAATATTAGCCATCTAAATGGCTCCATTATTTGTTTTCTTGGGAATGAAGGAAATGGAAGACCCAGAATGGACCTCAGTAACGGTGCACCATGTTATGCAGGGGCGTAACGATAGGGGTTGCAAATGCAATCGGGCCCCATGGTTTAGGGGGCCTGTGTACCTCCCTTGTACACCTTAATAGGAGGGATGGTGGGAGTAGCATTTAGAGGACCCAATCTCCTCCATTTTCCTCTTTCCAGTTTACTTGTCTTCTGCTGATCCCAGGGTCCCTGTGTGCTTCCCTGGTCCCCCCCCCACACAGAGCTGCTGTCTTCCCCCCTCCTCTCTCCTGCCAGCTGCTGTAGAAGATGAGTCATGATGGAGAGATGGGAACGGGTCGGTAAAATTGTCATTTACCGGTTCCTTCCTTTTCTGAATGGTCAGAGTCAGTGATCGGTACCAATTGGTTCATTCATAACTGAAGCATAGTAAACTGTTTTTTACTATACTTCTGTTTCTGAATGAATGGGGGGCTCGGTGCACAGCTATTCCTGTCCATTCATTCTGTGCAGATGGAGATTGAGAGCTGAGGTTTGTTTAGACCCCTGATATCTCACCAAAGCCCCCCAACAGAACTCCTAAGCAATTTGTAAAAGGAATAAAATTTAAATGGTAAAAAAAAAAAAAAAATATTTAAATAAAAATGAAAAACTACTGACACCAGTGAGGAAACTTTCAGGATTGCAAAGGTTGCAATTGCGGCCGGGCCCTGGCATTTCACCACCATGGGGAGGCCCGAAGATGGCAGAAAGGGGGCTGCAGAACTTGTGAAAGGGCCCCGCTGTGGGGCCGTAATAAAGGGACCCGCGATGGGAGTAAAGGGCTCCAGGATCAGTGGGAAGAGGGAAGGGCCCTGGCCAGGGGTCAGGGGGGCCCTTCATAATTTCTTGCACCGGGGCCCTGAAGGTTCTAGTTATGCCTCTGGTGTTATGTATTTGCAATTAGTGAAATATTTCCAGGCAATTTTATTCTCCAAGACAGGAGATATGCAGGTAGCAGAAAAAAGATGGAGGTAGAGATTTGCTGTTCAGGGTCATAATCCATAACTTGCCTGTTCAATTGTTCCTCAGATGCAGATAATAAAAAATCCACATCAAATTCTTTTTACCTCTGGGCTGCAGTGATATAGAGAAAGTATCAGTTCACAGATAATGGCTGTGGCCGTCACCCTGCGATACAGAAAGCACTTAGCGAGGGTCCGCAACCCTTATTTATTAATCAGTTGGATACAAGATGAAATTGTCTAACACTCTCTTTGCTATTTTTTTTTTCTATAGAAATAGTTTAGTTGACCTTCAGCTGAGAATTTTTACTTTGTTGTTTGTTCCAAGACTTCTTCCCTACATGCCGTCCTCATCCCTATCTGCCGCACACTTGCATTACAGGATGTTAAAGAGGTTGTCAAGTGAACCCCAAAAAAAACAAAACCCTGCAAGAGGATGGCATAATGAGCTAGTATGCATCGCATACTAGCTCATTATGGAATACTTACCTTGAAACTAAGCTGTTGCAGCGGTCTCGGCACACGGCGGTGACCGGCGTCATGCCACTTCCTGGTCCGCAGCTCCGGCCAATGACAGCGCGGGCTCCAGCGCTATGATTGGCGGAGCCGCATTGACGTCACTCCTGCACATGCGCGCAGGAGCCGCCAGTCACGGCTCGATCACAGTGAAGAAATGGCACGCAGGCCATTTCTTCACTGCGCATGTGCCGAAATGACGTTGGCAAAGCAAATACAATGCATATCTCCTGAACCGTGCAGGTTTAGGGTTTAGGAGATATGCAGGGCACCTACATAAACCTTATTATAGACTTACCTGTAGGTTAAATTGGTTGTCACAAGTATAAAGACAGAATCTGAAATTTGTAAAAGCTGAACTCCAAGCAAACAGCTAAATACGTTTTATTGCCTGCCAATTGATTGTATTTCTGTCCATCCGGTTCTGATATTTACACAGCTCAGTCACATAGCACTCTCTGGTGGGGCGGGAGACCTGATCTTTTTTATCTGCTACGGTTACAGGTCCTGTCCCTCCCCCAGCCTGTGACTGGACAGTGAAAGGAAGCGCATTTGTATTAGTAGGGGAGGGACGATTTGTACTAGGGGTGGAGGGGAGATTTGTACTAGGAGTGGAGTGGAGATTTGTACTAGGAGTGGAGTGGAGATTTGTACTAGGAGTGGAGTGGAGATTTGTACTAGGGGTGGAGGGGAGATTTGTACCAGTAGGGGAGAGAAAATTTGTACTAGGAGTGGAGGGGAGATTTGTACTAGAAGGGGAGGTGGGGATCATGTTTAGAGGTGAGGTGAGGATCATGTTTAGAGGTGAGGTGAGGATCAT
>BLSH010432038.1:1574961-1587393 GCA_018402905.1 Glandirana rugosa
ATCCCCAGGGGACCCGTCATGTACAACCTCTGAGTATCCGTCACTATTATTTACGAAGATTAAAAACGATCATCTTAATCTAATAAGTAAACGATACCTTTATTTCCTAACACTCGAGGAGTATGTAAAGAGATTCAACCTTCTTCCTAAGACCGAAGACTGTTACACGAACTCCAGTCTGCGAACTTGGAGAGTCACTTTATAGACGAGTAAATACTAGGTTGAATTTTAACATACCAATTGAAAAATGCTGGAAAAGTAAAAAAAAAATTGCAGGAAGAACGGAAACTGTTTTGCGGAGACGGAGGGAAAAGGACGTATGTAGGAGAATGTTCAAAAGTGCAAAGTGTCTTCTAAACGGCCATTTTACGCGGCAGAGGCGTTTTGTCAAAGGCAAGAAGGACGTTAAAAAAAAAATGAAAAGGTCGTAAAAAGTTAACCATACAATTTTAAGTTGGATCATAAATGAGCAGATATTTCACTGAGAGGTTCAAGCGTCTGACCTCAAGCACATTGTCAGAAGCCAGAATCCTTCTTCCAACTTAGAGAAATGTATGAGGAGCTCACAATCCTTTATTTCCATAGCAAATGAATAATCTAATTCTACTAGCAAAAATTAGAAGCATTTATTATCACTGCCTATGAGTCTCCAACATGTACTGCCCAGGGGACCCCTACATGTACTACCTGGAAAATCCCTACATGTGCTGCCTATAATAACCTAACTGCATGGGAAACCCATACCTGTACCACCTTGAAAATCCCTACATATACTGTCTGGGAGACCTCTACGTGTACTGCCCAGGGGACCCCCTACATGTACTACCTGGAAAATCCCTACATGTACTGCTTATAATACCCTGACATGTCCTGCATGGCAAACCCCTACATTTACTTTCTGGGAAGCCCCTACATATACTTCCTGGGAGATCCCTACCTGTACTACCTGGGAGATCGCTACATGTAATGCCTGGGAGACCTCTATATGTACTGCCAAGGAGGCCCCTACATGCACTGCCTATAATACCCTGACATGTTCTGCCTTGCAGACTTCTACACATACTTCCTGGAAAGTTCCTTCACATACTGCCATGGAAGTTCCTACAAGTTATGTCTGGGAGACCCCTATGTGTACTGCCTAGAAAATCCCTACTTGTACTGCTTAGCAGACTCCTACATGTACTGTCTATGAAACCCCTACATATACTTCTTGGCAGATCTCTACATGTATCTGCCTAGAAGTACATGTCCTTCCTGAGAGACCGCTGCATGGACTGTCTGGGAAATCCCTACATGTACTGCCTAGCAGATCACTACATGTACTGTCTATGAGACCCCTACATGTACTGCCTGGGAAACTCCTACACATACTGTCTATGAGATCCTTACATGTGCTGCCTGAAATATACTTACATACACTGCCTGGGAATCCCCATACATGTACTGCCTGGAAGAGCCCTATGCGTGTGTGCTAGGAGATGCCAACATGTAATATCTAGGAGACTCTACATGTACAGTCCAGGATACCCCAACATGTACTACCTAGTAGACCTCTACAGGTACTGCCTAGGAGACTCTTACATGTGCTGTCTAGGAGATCCCATCATGTACTACCTAGGAGATTCTATGTGTACTATCCAGGAGACACCAACATGTACTACCTAGTAGACCTCTACAAGTACTGCCTAGGAGACTCTTACATGTGCTGTCTAGGAGACCCCATCATGTACTACTGAGGAGATTATACATGTACTATCCAGGAGACACCAACATGTACTACCTAGTAGACCTCTACAAGCACTGCCTAAGAGACTCTTACATGTGCTGTCCAGGAGACCCCAACATCTACTACCTAGGAGATTCCACATGTACTGTCCAGGAGACACCAACATGCCATGTACTACCTAGTAGACCTCTACAAGTACTGCCTAGGAGACTCTTACTTGTGCTGTCTAGGAGACCCCATCATGTACTACTGAGGAGATTCTACGTGTACTATCCAGGAGACACCAACATGTACTACATAGTAGACCTCTAAGAGTACTGCCTAGGAGACTCTTACATGTGCTGTCCAGGAGACCTCAACATGTACTGTTTAGGAAACTCCTACATGGACTGCCTTGAGGATCCCTACAACTTTGGCTGTACTTCTCCTTTAGCGTGTGCAAAAAACCCATATTTTTTCCGAATAGCGAAAAATTTGTCCCAATTTCAATTTGGAATGAAACGAACATGTCTACTGTCTAGACCAGGCATCCTCCACCCTCCAGCTGTTGCAGAACTACACATCCCATGAGGCATTGTAAAACTCTGACATTCACAGACATGACTAGGCATGATGGGAAATGTAGTTCCCGAACAACTGGAGGGCCATAGTTTGAGGACCCCTGGTCTAGACCAGTGATGGAGAACCTTAGCACCCCAGATGTTACGAAACTACATTTTCCATGGTGCTCGACCTTACTACAGAGTGCGTGAGCATCATGGGTGATGTAGTTCCAAAACATCTGGGGTGCCAAGGTTCTCCATCACTGGTCTAGACAGACTGGGTCTAAGCAGGTGTGTCAATGCATAGAGCGACATTTGAAACAGAACAGTTGAGTACACCCCACAAAATTCCGCTTCCTACAAGCCTGCCATCAGCCAACTAAAAAAGGTGTAAAATAATGACGTCTCATCAACACAAAGCCAGGTAATACCCCCCAGCCCGCCATCTCATCACAGGGAATATCTGACAGTTTCTGAGTATTTGCCGCGTCGGCTGGAAGACATGGAATATTTATTTGCACCGCGTCTTCCTCTAAGAATTCTTTATTCAATATTTTATCTTTGAATGGTTTATTAGCCATTTGAATATTCTCATTTAATTCTGGTAAATCTCCCTTTAGAATCAAACGAAGGGAGAAATTCCGTATCATTCGCAAATAAGAAGTTGTACGCGTTTTTTATATTTAACCCCCCGGAGGGCCGGGAGCAGTCAGAGGGAACAAGGGCTCCGAGAATCACAAAGAGGCCGCTAATGTCCAAAAGCCAAGCGTGCGATGAAGCGTCCGCCTCCCCCGTGTCTTCGCATGGCTCGTTTTCAGGCACGCCGCGCCGCGGACGCAGTAATCCAATTCACTTCACTTCTCCAAAAGCTCTCTGGTGGCGCCCGGCGCGGGGACAGGCTCATTTATTACCTTTTCTAAGGCATCTTTCTTTTTTCTTTTTCTATTAACTTTTAAAGTGAAACCTTGAGCGGCTAATAACAGCGAGGTGTGAACTCTTCACGCTGGCTGAGAGCTTGAAGCTGCGTTATCGTCAACTCTACTTACCTTTAGCCTTCGTTCTCATTGGAGGGATTTGTCATGCAATTTGACAAGTCGCAGCCTATTGCCGGCAATGGCACTGTTCCAATCGGTGCAACGCAGCGACTTTGCAACAGTAGTTCCTGCGCTACTTTTGGCGATTTCAGGTGCGACTTCAATAGACATCTGTGCATGAAGCCGCACAGATGTCTTTCAAGTCGCACCCAACGTGGCACTGACAGGCAGCTTCGAAATCGTGCATTTTCAGATGAAGTCGCACGATTTCAAAACCGCTTTCAATGTGAACGAGGGCTTAGGCCCGCAAAAACGCACCGCCTTTTGCAGACGCATGTGGGTGCCACGCATCTAGTAAATGCATGTGCATTTGCACCAATCACAACGCATAGAAGCAACGTTTTAAAATTGCGCAAGCACCTTTTTTTTGCGTAGGACAGCCTTGGAAAATAATGCTTTGCCCTAAACTGCGATAGCTGGGAACACGCAAAAAATGCATGCACTAGGACGCACATTATGTTGTTAAAAAACTCTTGGGCTAGGTTCACACCAATGTGCATTGGAAATATATGCAGGATCACACGCTCTCAGAACATACACCAAAATACGCTGCCCTTTAACGGGTGCATGGTGATTAATTGTTATTGGCATTAATGATGCTGCAGACTCTGTCATTGAGGTACATGGAGGTACCATGATGTGAAGGGGGGGGGGCATTGAGGTGATTGGGAGCCTCTGACTCTGTGATAGGGATGACTCTGATGTGATGGGGGCCTCTAACATGTGCCCCATCATTGGTGTCAGTGGGAGGAATAGTGCCCCATCATTGGTATCAGTGGGAGGAATAGTGCCCCATCATTGGTGTCAGTGGGAGGAATAGTGCCCCATCATTGGTGTCAGTGGGAGGAATAGTGCCCCATCATTGGTGTCAGTGGGAGGAATAGTGCCCCATGATTGGTGTCAGTGGGAGGAACAGTGCCCCGTCATTGGTGTCAGTGGAAGGAATAGTGCCCCATCATTGGTATCAGTGGAAGGAATAGTGCCCCATCATTGGTGTCAGTGGGAGGAATAGTGCCCCATCATTGGTGTCAGTGGGAGGAATAGTGCCCCATTATTGGTGTCAGTGGGAGGAAGAACACCCCATCATTGGTATCAGTGGGAGGAATAGTGCCCCATCATTGGTATCTGTAGGAGGAATAGCACCCCATCATTGGTATCAGTGGGGGGAATAATGCCCCCTCATTGGTGTCAGTAGGAGGAATAGTGCCCCATCATTGGTGTCAGTGGGAGGAATAGTGCCCCATCATTGGTGTCAGTGGGAGGAATAGTGCCCCATCATTGGTGTCAGTGGGAGGAATAGTGCCCCATCATTGGTGCCAGTGGGAGGAATAGTGCCCCATCATTGGTGTCAGTGGGAGCAATAGTGCCCCATTATTGGTGTCAGTGGGAGGAATAGTGCCCCATCATTGGTGTCAGTGGGAAGAATAGTGCCCCATCATTGATGTCAGTGGAAGGAATAGTGCCCCATCATTGGTGTCAGTGGGAGGAATAGTGCCCCATTATTGGTGTCAGTGGGAGAAATAGTGCCCCATCATGGGTGTCAGTGGGAGGAATAGTGCCACATCATTGGTGTCAGTGGGAGGAATAGTGCCCCATCATTGGTGTCAGTGGGAGGAATAGTGTCCCATCATTGGTGTCAGTGGGAGGAATAGTGCCCCATCATTGGTATCGGTAGGAGGAATAGCACCCCATCATTGGTATCAGTGGGAGGAAAAGTGCCCCATCATTGGTATCAGTGGGAGGAATAGCGCCCCATCATTGGTGTCAGTGGGAGGAATAGCGCCCCATCATTGGTGTCAGTGGGAGGAATAGCACACCATCATTAAAGGATTCTGATGGGGTCTGTCTGGGACCTGAACATCAGATCTGAGATTGTCCGACTGTCAGCTGGAGCTTGAGAGGCAGCATTGCCAATGTCTTTCTATTATTAATATTATTTATTATTATTAATTTGTTACATCCCGTTTGTTTAGATGCGGCATTTGTTACTTTAAATAATCCGTAACTTTGGATAAATTCGTATTCGTTACGTTCACTAACAGCCAAATTTGAAAGGAAATTCCAAATACCTATAATTTAATAGTTAGGAAAAGTTATTATTATTATTATTAGTTAGTTATTATTTCAGATTTTCAAACTTTCAGGTTTTCAAACTTCGAATTTTCGAATTTCCAAATTTTCAAATTTTTGTTTTCGGAAAAAATTGTTTAAGGGGTTTTCGTTTATTAAAATATTTCCGAATGAACTAATTTGTTGAATTTCATCGAAAAACGGATTTGGGGTGAAATGATTTGCACATGTGTAGAAAATATCCCCCACACCATTATACCACCACCACCAGCCTGAACCGGTGATACAAGGCAGGATGGATCCATGCGCCAAATCCTGACCCCACCATCTGAATGTCGCAGCTGAAATCCAGACTCCTCAGACCAGGCAACATTTTTCCAATCTTCTATTGCCCAATGTTGGTGATCTGTGCCAATTGTAGCCTCAGTTTCCTGTTCTTAGCTGACAGGAGTGGCACCCATTGTGGTCTTCTGCTGCTGTAGCGCATCTGCTTCAAGGTTGGATGTGTTGTGCACTCAGAGATGGTATTCTGCATACCTCAGGTGTAACGAGTGGTTATTTGAGTTACTGTCGCCTTTCTATCATCTGGAACCAGTCTGCCCGTTCTCCACTGACCTCTGACATCAACAAGGCGTTTTCCTCCACACAACTGCCGCTCACTGGATATTTTCTCTTTTTTCCCCACCATTCTCTGTAAACCCGAGAGAGGGTTGTGTGTGAAACTTCCAGTAGATCAGCAGCTTTTGAAATACTCAGACCAGTCCGCCTGGCACCAACAACCATGCCACGTTCAAAGTCACTTAAATCCCCTTTCTTCTCCATTCTGATGCTCGGTTTGATCTTCAGCAAGTCATCTTCACCGCGTCTAGATACCTAAATGCATTGAGTTACTGCCATGTGATTGGCTGAATAGCAATTTGGGGTACCTAATAAAGTGTAACTCTTCTGTGTATTTATCTCTTTGCCTGAAATTCAACTTTAAATAGATGGCTACACGTTAATAAAAGAATGACCCATTCCTTTATATCTCAGAGCTCTTCTTTACATTATTACATAAAGAGCTCACTAATATATTCAGTATATTGAAAACCACTTTCTGCTAAACATGGACCTCTCCTTTCATGAAGCCCATAACTGCATTAGAGCCACTTGTGCGTTTCTCCGCATGTAGAGCCGCGCCGGCGCACCTGTCGTGTTGATTTGAATAAAAGTACCGGTAAAGCCGTATGATGCCGCTTGAATTTCATTGTATTGATTTATTCGCTTTTGTCCAAGCTCCCTGTTGACTCCATTTATACTCCAAGGTCTGTGTGCTATTTACTATTCCAGGAGAAATTCACCTCATAATTAAATTCCTAGAAGGAGTCAATGGCACAATACAAACACAATAGACAAAACACTCAGAAACCTATGCCGTCTGCTCTTTACCGGAGAGAAAGTGTTGACATTACCGCAGAGCATTCATGACTCCCTCATATAATGGTGAGGATTTGTGCAGAGAAAAGTAGCCTCAATTTTTTCCTTCTAGATCGAAACAGACATTATAAATAAGTATGTCCCCTTCCTTACATTATACCATAGAACCCCACTCTTATATCATATACAGCAGGGATATGAAATTAGCGGACCTCCAGCTGTTGCAAAACTACAAGTCCCATCATGCCTCTGCCTCTGGGTGTCACGCTTGTGGCTGTCAGAGTCTTGCTATGCCTCATGGGATTTGTAGTTCTGCAACATCTGGAGGTCCGATAATTGCATATCCCTGATATAAACTATATTGCCAAAAGTATTGGGACGTCCCTCCAAATCATTGGATTCAGGTGTTCCAAACACCTCCATGGCCACAGGTGTATAAAATCAAGCACCTAGGCATGCAGTGCCGTATAGTCAAAGCTATGGTATTCCCAGTAGTAACCTATGGATGTGAACGTTGGACCATAAGGAAGGCTGAACACCGAAGAACTGATACTTTTGAATTATGGTGTTGGAGAAGACTCTCAAAAGTCCCTTGGATGGCAAGAAGATCAAACTAGTCAATCCTGAATATTCACTGGAAGGACATTCCTGAAGCTGAAACTCGCATACTTTGGCCACCAAATGCAAAGAGAGGACTGATTGGAAAAGACCCCGATGCTGGGAAACATGGAAGGAAAAATGAGAAGAGAACGACAGAAAAGAAGATGGATAGATAGCATCAGCAAAACAATGAACATGAAGTTAAGCAAGTTCCGGGAGGCAGTGGAGGACAGAAAAGCCTGGCGCACTATGGTCCATGAGATCATGAAGAGTTGGACACGACTAAACGACTGAACAACAACAAAGCATGCAGACGTCTTCTACAAACATCTGTGAAAGGATGGGTCACTCTCAGGAGCTCCTTGAATTCAAGCCTTGTACCGTGATAGGTTGCCACCAGTGCAATAAGTCCATCTGTGAAATTTCCTTGCTACTAAATATTCCACGGTTAACTGTTAGTGGTATTATAACAAAGTGGAAGCAACTGAGAACAACAGAAACTCAGCCACGAAGTGGAAGGCCACGTAAAATGACAGAGCGGGGTCAGCGCATGCTGAAGCTCACAGTGTGCAGATGTCGCCAACTGTCTGCAGAGTCAATAGCTACAGACCTCCAAACTTCGTGTGGCCTTCAGATTAGCACAACAACAGTGCATAGAGACCTTCATAGAATGGCTTTCCATTGCCTAGAAGCTGCATCCAAACCTTACATCACCAAGTGTTGGCCGAACTCTGCAAAACACCAGCTGCTTGCTTGCCAATCTCTGCCAGTGATAACAAGTCCTACATGGATGACACGCTGACTCTTCCTCTACTACATGTGAGTGCAATATTATTATATTTATACTAAGTGCAATTTAACCACTTCAGCCCCGGAAGGATTTCCAGCTTTACGACCGGAGCCCTTTTTGCGATTCGGCACTGCGTCGCTTTAACTGAAAATTGCGCGGTCGTGCGACATTGTACCCAAACGAAATTTGCGTCCTTTTTTTCCCACAAATAGAGCTTTCTTTTGGTGGTATTTGATCGCCTCTGCGTCATTTCTGATCGCCGCTATAAACAAAAGAAGAGCGACAATTTTGCAAAAAAACCCAAATTTCTTACTTTTTGCTAAAATACAAATCCAAAAAAAAAATATAAAAAAACATTTTTTTTCACCGTTTTTGGCGGATTATTATTCTTCCTCATATTTGCGATAAAAAAAATCGCAATCGGCGTTTATTGATTGGTTTGCGCAAAAGTGGTCGCGTTTACGGATGATGAGAATTCATTTCTGGGGTTTTTAATTTTTTTTTTATTTTTTACTAAAAATGGCGGCGATCTGCGATTTTTAGCGGTACTGCGATATTTCAGCAGACATGTCGGAACGTTTTGGCACTTTTTTGGGACCATTGGCATTTATACAGCGATCAGTGCTATAAAAATGCACTGATTACTGTGTAAATGCCATTGGCAGTGAAGGGGTTAACCTGCAGGGGGCGCGCTAAGGGTTAACTATGTTCCCTGGGCGTGTTCTAACTGTAGGGGGGTTTGCCTAGCTGGGGAAGGGAAGTGGTCACAGCCTTCATGTACAGGAAGGCTGTGATCACAGCCCTTCCCCCTCACACAGAGCGGAGGTCCGTGTTTACTTACACGGACCTCCGCTCCTTCACTCCGGGGGGGGCATCGCGGGTAGCCGGCGGCAATCGAAGCCGCCGCACCCGCTCCCTGGCCCCCCCGAACACAGTGAGCGTGCGCACAGTGGCTCTGTATCGCGGCCGCCGTCGTATGACGGCGATTTGCGTTACAGAGCCACTTTGTCGCCGTCAATTGCCGACCAGCGGTCGGCAAGCGGTTAAGCAAGTTCCGGGAGGCAGTGGAGGACAGAAAAGCCTGGCGCACTATGGTCCATGAGATCATGAAGAGTTGGACACGACTAAACGACTGAACAACAACAAGGCATCATGGGCGTCCGCAGAACTTTTTCCAGGGGGGGCATAATTTCAAGGTCATCCATGCTCTGCCCCTTTCTGACAATGTCATAATTACATTATCACGGTAAGAGACTGCAGACGTAGTACAGGAGATGGTCAGAGACTGCAGACATGATCCAGGAGATGGTCAGAGACTGCAGACATGATCCAGGAGATGGTCAGAGACTGCGGACATAGCACAGGAGACAGTCAGAGACTGCGGACATGGTACAGGAAACGGTCAGAGACTGCATACATGGCCCAAGAGGATAAGGACCTAGTGGGGAACCCCTGATCTGATCCCTGATTCCAGGGGGGTAATTGCCCCCCTTGCCCCTACCTGCGGACGCCCATGCAAGGCATGCAGACGTCTTCTACAAACATCTGTGAAAGGATGGGTCGCTCTCAGGAGCTCCATGAATTCAAGCCTTGTACCGTGATAGGTTGCCACCAGTGCAATAAGTCCAACTGTGAAATTTCCTTGCTACTAAATATTCCACGGTCAGCTGTTAGTGGTATTATAACAAAGTGGAAGCAACTGAGAACAACTGAAACTCAGCCACGAAGTGGTAGGCCACGTAAAATGACAGAGCGGGGTCAGCGCATGCTGAAGCTCACAGTATGCAGATGTCGCCAACTGTCTGCAGAGTCAATAGCTACAGACCTCCAAACTTCATGTGGCCTTCAGATTAGCACAACAACAGTGCATAGAGACCTTCATAGAATGGCTTTCCATTGCCTAGAAGCTGCATCCAAACCTTACATCACCAAGTGTTGGCTGAACTCTGCAAAACACCAGCTGCTTGCTTGCCAATCTCTGCCAGTGATAACAAGTCCTACATGGATGACACGCTGACTCTTCCTCTACTACATGTGAGTGCAATATTATATTTATACTAAGTGCAATTTAAAGCGTAGGATTCAGTAGTGTAAAGCTCACCTCCACTGGACTCTAGAGCAGTGGAGACGTTCTCTGGAGTGACGAATCACACATCTCTGTCTGGAAATCTGAGGGGCGTATCTTGATTTGGCGGTTGCCAGGAGAAAAGTACTTGCCTGACTGCCTTGTGCAAAGTGTAAAGTTTGGTGGAGGGGGGATTATGGTGTGGGGTTGTTTTTCAGGGGTTGGGTTTGGCCCCTTAGTTCCAGTGAAAGGAACTCTTAAGGCGTCAGCAGACCAAGACATTTTGGACAATTTCATGCTCCCAACTTTGTGGGAAGAGTTTGGGAATGGCCCCTTCCTGTTCCAACATGACTGCACACCACTGCACAAAGCAAGGTCCATAAAGACATGGATTAGCGAGTTTAGGGTGAAGGAACATGACTGGCCTGCACAGAGTCCTGACCTCAACCCGATAGAACACCTTTGGGATGAATTGGAGCGGAGACTGCAAGCCAGGCCTTCTTGTTCACATCAGTGCCTGACCTCACAAATGTACTTCTGGAAGAATGGTCAAAAAGTCCCATAGAAATGCTCCTAGCCCTTGTGGACAGCCTTCCCAGAAGAGGTGAAGCTGTTATAGCTGCAAAGGGTGGGCCACCTCAATATTGAACCCTACGGACTAAGACTGGGATGCCATTAAAGTTCATGTGTGTGTAAAGGCAGGCGTCCCAATACTTTGGCAATATAGTGTATTTGTAGCACCCTCCTAGATAGGTTGCTGATTGATAACAAAATTTAGTTTATGGCTAGGTGGTAGTCAGCCCAGTTTTTATTTGTCAGTAAAGAGTAGAGGATGCCTACATCTGAGTGTAGACTGTGCAAACCAGCAAATACTATAAATTTAATAATGCACTCACATGTAGTAGAGGAAGAGTCAGCATGTCATCCATGAAGGACTTGTCACCACTGGCAGAGATCGGTAGGCAAGCAGCTGGGTGGATGTGGAGGGAGGCACTGTGGCTTGGGAAGCTGGGAACGCAAGCAGCAGTTTCCATTTGTCCACAGCTTGCTTAGCAGTCAGCTGGTGTTATGTAGAGCAGTGTTCCCCAACCCTGTCCTCAAGGCCCACCAACAGGTCATGTTTTCAGGATTTCCATTATTTTGCACAGGTGATTTGATCAGTTTCAATGCCTTAGTAATTACCACAGCTGATTCATCTGAGGGAAATCCTGAAAACATGACCTGTTGGTGGGCCTTGAGGACTGGGTTGGGGAACACTGATGTAGAGTTCAGCTGGGAAGCTGCTGGGCAGATGCCTCCCTCCACATCCACCCTAGCAGCTTCCTGGCTGAACTTTGCCTAACGCCAGACACAAGTGCATTATTGTCAAAATGGTAAAGCCGCGCTGGAAATAAGTCCACAAGGGGCACAACTTGTCAGATGTTATTCAAAACACCCAGTGCACAACACCAGTGGCGTAGCGTGGGTTGTCAGCACCCGGGGCAAGGCAAGTAATTTGCGCCCCCTAACCCGTGGATTTTAGCACTCGAGTCTCTTCCACTAGATTAGTTAAAGAAACCCTTACCCCCTAAGCACATGTATTGTTTGTTATGAAAATACTGATGTAATTAAAGTAAAATGCATCTAAATACAAGTTTATTTTCAAACACTTTATTGAGTGCGAACATGCATTACACAAGCTCCACATTTTCAGCAGGTCTATGAATACAAATCTTCAAATGTAGTAACCTAGCATGGGCCATGCTATTATATGTCGTCTCACAACCATCGTAAACGCCAAAAAATATCAAGAACAAAAACTAAACATCAAAATGGAACCATACCCTGGAGATGATCCAAGACTGGGCTAGATGGAGCCAACTTCCTCAATCCTGTACCTCTAATTGTAATTCTTTAATAGAAGTGCAAGATATCAATCTGTATATAATATACAGATTAATTTAAATTCGCCTGCTTTTAATTAGCGCAAATTTTTCAACAACGGAATTGAAATCTACATTAAAGTCTCTCTCAATGGACAGTATTGCTAGATTACTCAGTCTTTCTTGGCTCATTGTAGATCTCTGATATGTTTTAATTAGTTTAAGTTTTGAGAAACTTCTTTCACAACTCGCTGTAGAAACAGTGAT
>BLSH010432038.1:1591048-1607771 GCA_018402905.1 Glandirana rugosa
CCAAAGTAAATTTCACTGTGTGTCTGAAATTTTTCTTCACACTTATGTTATTCACACTTCTTTTTAAAGTCTGTGTGTCACTTTAAATGAAACCGTCAATCATTGCACATCTGTTATTCACACTTCTTTTTAAAGTCGGTGTCACTTTTATTATTGCAGCTAATGATTGCACATCTGTTATTCACACACAACATCTGTTCTGCAGAATGTCAAAATGGTAAAGCCGCGCTGGAAATAAGTCCACAAGGGGCACAACTTGTCAGATGTTATTCAAAACACCCAGTGCACAACACACTTAAGTGAATCCACCACCGTATAATGAGGGGGCTTACCAGACACCGCTGGGAGCCCAGCTTTAAGTTGTTATCAGGTTCCACTCACTCCTCCATTGAATGCCAATAGAAACAGCCTCGACCAGGTATAAGATGGACCTCAGCAACCACTCACTCACAGCAGGGCAGGTTAGCGCATAAGCAGAAAACCAATGTACATATCCGTGCACAAGGGAAAAGAAGGACTCGATATAGTGAAGTACCATAGTGGAATTTATTAAGGTATTAATAAAATATTGTACTCACATCGATAAGTAAAACACACGTGTAAATAAAAGCCGGCAATCCTCGATAACTGGTGACGTCAGCGCGCCCTCCCGACGTACGTTTCGTCACAGATGACGTCGTCCGGGGATAGGGCGCGCCGCTGAGCCACCAGATTATATGTGCCGCATGACCTAGATGCGAGGCGTAGGCAGCCATATTGCAACCTGGAAAACATGCCCACATTAAGCGTCATTATGTGCTGTACGCTCCCCTCAATCTAGCAATCAATGCAGCGTCATAAGTAGCAAATATAAGATGAGATCCCATTAGACATAAGATCAAGGAATTATCCATCAGAACCATAAAAACTAATATAAAATATATTTAACAATATATGGGATTTTTACATATATGTAAAAATTGATTATTAAGAAAGATGATTTAGATAAAACCATTTCAAGAATCCATTATGGAAAAGAAATTTTCAATTGTAAAGTTAATTCATGGTCTCCCAAGCCTCGCACTTAGTGTACAAAGACAATGTCCTCATGAAAAAATGACCTCTATGACCAGTGCTAGATTACATGTCATCACTTATAAGTTGAAACTAAAATAGAATGTAGAGATTAATCATCCATAATCACCCAGATGTTAGCATTAGGCATTGTCAATAAAGGCGTTGACATCTGTGTCTACGTTCAACCCATAAGGGACATAGGATCTAACCCTGTAAATCCAAGACATCTCTAGTTTTGAGATTCCTCTAATAAGGGAACCCCCCCTCCAATGAGGTTTGAAATGATCAATCCCCAGAAAAAGGGTCTTAGAGGGATTTTGGTTGTGGTGATCCCTGTAATGTCTTGACAAGGAGTGATTTTTAAACCCCGTGAGGATGTTTGTAATGTGTTCATTTAAGCGAACCTGCAGCCGTTGCTTTGTCCTGCCCACATATTGTAGGCCGCATGGGCACTGGATGAGGTATACCACAGCTGTTGTTGAACAGGTAATAAAGGGCCTTATTTGAAATTGGGTGGATCTACTAGTGGAGGTGAAAGTCTGTGCCCTCCTTCCCCCCAGAGAATTATAAAGACAAACCCTACATTTCCCACACTTATAGTACCCAGTAAGTTGTTGGAAAAAGGGGATTTGGGGAACAGGGGGGTCCAAAACATTCGGGGCCACCCTGTTTCTCAATGAGGACGCACCCTTATAAATAACAGCAGGTCGATCTGGTAGGTGGCCCTCCAAGATCCGATCACTTTTCAAAATATGCCAATGTTTATATATAAGTTGTTTAATTTCTTTAGCTTGATGGGAAAACGTAGTGATAAATGGTAGCTGTGGGGGTTCCCGTTGGTTGGCCCTAGGAACATTTTCCCTCAGCAACCCTTCCCTTGGCATATGGACAACCTCTGATAAGACCGCTGACAAAGTCTCCTCGTTGTAGCCCTTATCTACAAACCTCTTTGTCAAGACCTCGGCTTGCTCCAAGAAGGTATTGGTCTCTGTACAATTGCGCCGGAGCCGCATATATTGACTCTTGGGCACCCCTTTTAACCACGGAGCATAGTGGCAGCTTGTTCTCGGGATAAAGGAATTTCTATCAGCAGCCTTGAAGTGAGTTGAGGTGATGAATTGCCCATTCTTTATCTCTATATTAAGATCAAGAAAACTGATTCTCTCAGAATGGGCCTCATACTTCAATTCAATGCCCCTCTCGTTATTATTGAGGAACTCAAAAAAGGAATCGAGGCTAACCCGATCCCCCTCCCATAGGAGGAGGACGTCATCTATATATCTTGCCCAGAGGATAAGCTCCGGCCTCCTCTGGGCATAGATGACCTCCTCCTTCCAGAGGGCCATGAACAGGTTAGCCAAGCTGGGGGCATATTTGGCCCCCATTGCGACACCCCTGATCTGGCTGTAATACTTCTGGTCAAACCAGAAGTAGTTGTGGGTTGCTGCAAACTCCAACAACTCCATAATAAACGCCACTTGACTAGGGGCCAGTTCTGAATATTTTTCAAGATAATGATTCACAGCAGAAAGACCCAAATTGTGGGGAATAATAGTATAGAGGGAAGTGACATCAGCAGTCACTAGAAGTAAACCATCCACTGGAGTGTGATTGGACACAATATTAATTGCGTGTCTAGAATCCTTAATGAAAGAAGGCATGTTTTTTACCAGTGGTTGAAGGAAAAAATCTATGTATCTGCCCACCCGGGATGTCGCTGAATCAATGACACTGACAATAGGGCGCCCGGGTGGGCAGACCGGATTTTTATGCAGCTTAGGAAGGTAGTATAGCACCGGAGTTTTTGGAGCTCTGGGTACCAGAAACCGTGCTTCCTTAGGGGTAAGGATGCCTTTATCCAAGCCCTCCTGAACTATAACATTCAGAGCTTTCTTGTACTTAGTCTTAGGGTCCGATCTCAAGAGTTGGTAGGTGGAAGTGTCGTCTAGAATGTTATACATCTCTTTCATATATGCATCCCGGTCCAACACCACTATCCCCCCCCCCTTATCGGCTGGCCGGACCACGATATCTTTAGCAGCACATAAGGAGTCAAGGCCTAATTGAAAATCATGTCTTAGGCGCACTTTTTTGGTTTCAAGCGCGTCCAAGTCCCTCAAAACCACTTCCTTAAAGACCCGGATGGCAGGAGCCACTGGTCCTGAAGGATTAAAAAGAGAAGCATTTGAAAAACCCGTATGGGTAAATTCGGTAGATAATGCCTGATTCTGCCTAATAGGATTGGTAAGTATGTACCTTTTTATATTGACCTTCCTAATAAATCTGTGTACGTCTATGTACGTTTCAAACTTATTAAGAGGTCTTGGTGGGGCAAATTTAAGGCCTTGATCTAATAAGCTAATTTCAGATTCAGATAGACTTTTGGAACTTAGATTAAAAATACCTGCACCTACTATATCTTTGGTCTTTTTAATTCTAAGTCGCCACCCCCCTCTGGTCCCTCGTCTGTATCCACTGGCCTTTTTCTGCTTGGTGTGGGCCTGTGAAAACCCCAACTCCCACTCGTACTAGGTTCAGGGTGGGAAGGTAACCCATCATTTTCTCTCCTTAGTTGTTGTGACCCCACTCCCGGATGTTCCATGCTAGAGCCAAATGGTATAATTGGCGAGGGGCTAGTGGAAAACTCACCTCCCCCTACCTTATCAAATAGGGGAAAAAAATCTATTAGAAATATCTAATTCTTCCTGATATTCATTGCCATAATTAGGGGGTTGATGTATCTGCGGCCCTGGATTGTTTTTCTTAATTGGGTCCTTTCCTTTTGTTGAAGCTGAAGGGTGAGTTTTACCCCACTGTGGTCGTCCCTGGTCAATATGGGGACCATTTTGGGGGTACGACCTATACGCCTGGGTATCAGGACCGTGACCTCTTCCCCTGCCAGAGCGGGGAGCTCCAACACCCCCATGTCTACCACCTCTTGGGCCACCCCCTCTTCCCCCAGGTCTATTCGGTGGAGGTGCCCAATGGTTCCCGGCTGGACTATGTTGGTATGGAGAATAATGTTCAGAATAGGGCATCTTACCCCCCATTTTGTTGGTGACTTTGGGGTATGAGGAACCATAAGATTGTTCTGGTGCCTGTTCTCTCCTAGGGGGCCCACCTGTTTGTCTCTGGGTGGTTCCATTATCCACTTGGGAACCTGGAAGGTTTTCCTCTAGGAGTTTTTTTTGCCACTCAAACACTAGGGCGGAATGGTAGTCATTAAGATCACGGTTATATTTTTTCTTTTTCTTGATCTTTTGATCTTTTTCTTCCTTTTCTAAGATTTTAAGCAAGTATATAGAGCGATCTCTGTATTCATCACTCTCTTTATGAGGGATTAGTCTTTCCTTGAGACTTTTAATCTCTTCATCTAGTCTATTTAATTTATCCTTTTTTCTTTCGATGAGAAATCTCAATAGACTAATCCCGGCAGAGTTAATGTATTTAAACCATTGTTCCAGATTTTCTTCACCTTTCTGCGGGGGCACTTGCCATCTAAGGCTCCTGGGGACCATGTTGTTTTTGACATAAGTCTCAAGGAAAGCCACGTCCCACTGACCATGAATTTCAGATACAGTTAAATTTTTCAATTTCATAAATAGGCCACTGAGATCACTTTCATCCTCTCTGTAGGATTCAAATACACCTACAGGGTTAATGATCCTAGTGGCCCTATAATCAAAGATATCCATAAGGAGACCAATCAAGCAGCAGTAGAAAAACAAATATGTAACAAAGTATCAATAAACTGCGCTACAGTCCAAGTAACTAAAGGTAGCAGCGGCTAGAAATTAAATGCAGAATGTCAAAATGGTAAAGCCGCGCTGGAAATAAGTCCACAAGGGGCACAACTTGTCAGATGTTATTCAAAACACCCAGTGCACAACACACTTAAGTGAATCCACCACCGTATAATGAGGGGGCTTACCAGACACCGCTGGGAGCCCAGCTTTCAGTTGTTATCAGGTTCCACTCACTCCTCCATTGAATGCCAATAGAAACAGCCTCGACCAGGTATAAGATGGACCTCAGCAACCACTCACTCACAGCAGGGCAGGTTAGCGCATAAGCAGGAAACCAATGTACATATCCGTGCACCAGGGAAAAGAAGGACTCTATATAGTGAAGTACCGTAGTGGAATTTATTAAGGTATTAATAAAATATTGTACTCACATCGATAAGTAAAACACACGTGTAAATAAAAGCCGGCAATCCTCAGTAACTGGTGACGTCAGCGCGCCCTCCCGACGTACGTTTCGTCACAGATGACGTCGTCCGGGGATAGGGCGCGCCGCTGAGCCACCAGATTATATGTGCCGCATGACCTAGATGCGAGGCGTAGGCGGCCATATTGCAACCTGGAAAAAATGCCCACATTAAGCGTCATTATGTGCTGTACGCTCCCCTCTATCTAGCAATCAATGCAGCGTCATAAGTAGCAAATATAAGATAAGATCCCATTAGACATAAGATCAAGGAATTATCCATCAGAACCATAAAAACTAATATAAAATATATTTAACAATATATGGGATTTTTACATATATGTAAAAATTGATTATTAAGAAAGATGATTTAGATAAAACCATTTCAAGAATCCATTATGGAAAAGAAATTTTCAATTGTAGAGTTAATTCATGGTCTCCCAAGCCTCGCACTTAGTGTACAAAGACAATGTCCTCATGAAAAAATGACCTCTATGACCAGTGCTAGATTACATGTCATCACTTATAAGTTGAAACTAAAATAGAATGTGGGCATTTTTTCCAGGTTGCAATATGGCCGCCTACGCCTCGCATCTAGGTCATGCGGCACATATAATCTGGTGGCTCAGCGGCGCGCCCTATCCCCGGACGACGTCATCTGTGACGAAACGTACGTCGGGAGGGCGCGCTGACGTCACCAGTTATCGAGGATTGCCGGCTTTTATTTACACGTGTGTTTTACTTATCGATGTGAGTACAATATTTTATTAATACCTTAATAAATTCCACTACGGTACTTCACTATATCGAGTCCTTCTTTTCCCTGGTGCACGGATATGTACATTGGTTTTCTGCTTATGCGCTAACCTGCCCTGCTGTGAGTGAGTGGTTGCTGAGGTCCATCTTATACCTGGTCGAGGCTGTTTCTATTGGCATTCAATGGAGGAGTGAGTGGAACCTGATAACAACTGAAAGCTGGGCTCCCAGCGGTGTCTGGTAAGCCCCCTCATTATACGGTGGTGGATTCACTTAAGTGTGTTGTGCACTGGGTGTTTTGAATAACATCTGACAAGTTGTGCCCCTTGTGGACTTATTTCCAGCGCGGCTTTACCATTTTGACATTCTGCATTTAATTTCTAGCCGCTGCTACCTTTAGTTACTTGGACTGTAGCGCAGTTTATTGATACTTTGTTACAAGTGCATTATTATATTTATACTATTTGCTGATTTGCACAATCTACACTCAGATAGAGGCGCCCTCTGCTCTTTTCTGTCTTTGTTTACTAGGTTGACTCATTCATGGGAGCTGCCTCTTTCCTTTTGAGTGGCCATATTATAGACTTTCCATTTATATTTCCCCTATACTAATCCTAGTGTTTCTCTGTGTGGCTACAGCATCTCCATAGTCTTTCCCTTTATTTCAGTGTTTATATATTTATACAATTTATATAGTTGTGTACTTGGTTTCTCCCTAAGCTCGGTGGGCTTGTGATCTCTTGCTTTGGTACATAAAACAGAAATGAATTTGAGACTATAAATCACAATCATGTTATTGGTATGTCATTCAAGCATGTTGTCTGTTTTTTTGTATTTTTGCTTCCGCAATCTATTATCCCTCAAATAAAAATTATTTTAATTAATCCATCTTTTATTTCATTCCCGCCGCTTGTGTCATTTAAAGTCCCAAATTCATTTCTGTTTTATGTACCAAATAAAAGGGATGGAAGCGCATGACCGACCACATCATGGCTTCATCTAAAGTCCCATTTTCTTCCCCACCCCCCTTTTTTGACTTCAATATTAGGGATGGACACAAGCGGTGGCAAATTTCAATATCATAGTCATGGTCCACGGTTTAGTGATCCCCGGGTGTCCCTCTGTGGACATTTTCTACCTAAAATCCATTCCTAAGAATTTCCTTTGGGGAATTTCTTATTAATATTTTCTTTTTGGGTTTTCTTTGCTCTGTCTTTTAGACTATATATATATTTTTTGGCACCATTGTTCTTGCTTTCCTTGTCCGCTGGTGGTGGTGCCCCCGTGATTGGGTTTAGTGGGCTGCGGGGCTTCTGATTGTCTGGGAGCTGCGAGGCACACTTTGGGTTCCTTCCGCCCCGCCCCTGTGTGACGTGGGGAGCCGGGTTCCCTCATGCTGTGTAACATGGGAGTGGAGTTTGTGCTCCCCTGACTGTATCACAGTCCTGGATTGGACCGCTCCTCCCCCTCCCACCGCTCCCTCGTACGTGACGTTGGCGGGTAGTTTGGCGGCGGTGATTGGGTTTAGTGGGCTGCGGGGCTTCTGATTGTCCGGGAGCTGCGAGGCACACCTTGGGTTCCTTCCCCCCCGTCCCTGTGTGATGCGGGGAGGCGGGTTCCCTCATGCTGTGCCTCGGCGCCACGTAACCCAGACCGCCATGCTGCACCATCTCTGGCTGCATCGCTGGCTGGGTACACACGCTTGTGGGTGTAACATGGGAGTGGAGTTTGTGCTCCCTTGACTGTATCACAGTCAGGGATTGGACCACTCCTCCCCCTCCCACCGCTCCCTTGTACGTGACGTTGGCGGGTAGTTTGGCGGCAGCGCCTATATCAGGCGTTGCCCGGTGTGGTGATGGGTGCCTCCAGCATGTTGCACACATGCACTTCACCTTGCACACGGTTCCTTCACAGTATAAACCTCAGGTAATTCACTGGTTCATGCTTTCATCCCATTCACTTTCCTCACTTCTCCCCATGGAGGTGCTGTCTCTTTCCACCATTCCTCTTTGTTCTTACTCTCCATTCAATGTCTTCTCTTTTCCCTTTCTCTCTTCTACTCCTTTTCCCATCCATCTTCACTCAGCTTCTTCGCCTCCATTTTCTCTTTCACTCACCCTATATTCACACTCATACACCCATTCATCTTTCCCACAATCACTTATCATTTACATACACACATATCCCTCACTGCATATTATCATTCACAGGTCCAATGTGCTGGATTGCTCCCCTTTCCATGCTGGGCGCCTTCCTGGATGGGGCCGCGTTGACTCCCGCCTCAGCTCCTGGCCCATCGGTTGTGGGCGGTCTATCTGCCCTGCGGGTGCACCATTGGCATACTGACATGGTAAGCATTGTATGTGGGTATTCATATATCGGAAGTGGGTTCACCCACCTCTAGCTTGGCTCCCACAATATATAAAAGACATTACTCAACACATTTTAAAACATCTTTTTTTAGATAACCCAAGCCTGCTCCTGATGAGAGATGGCCAATCACGAAACGCGTAGAGCCAACAATTGCTTACTTTAATTTCACCCAATATTGGGAATATTTTCTAACATGGCGCCACCTGAGCCATGGAGTGAACAGACCATCAACTATGCACATTTAATCACGTGTATATATCAATATAGATGGATTGGGGAATTGTGGAGACTTATGAAATCATGTTTTACCATTACAATGTACAATCATGTTGTTATTTGATATAATCATGTTATTGGTATGTCATTCAAGCATGTTATTGTCTGTTTTTTTGTATTTTTGCTTCCGCAATCTATTATCCCTCAAATAAAAATTCTTTTTAATTAATCCATCTTTTATTTCATTCCATGTGTCATTTAAAGTCCCAAATTCATTTCTGTTTTATGTACCAAATGATAGGGATGGAAGCGCATGACATCATGGCTTAATCTAAAGTCCCATTTTCTTCCCCACCCCCCTTTTTTGTGATCTCTTGCTTTTGCCAGTAGGTGTCAATGGTGCCACTGGCTATAGAAGGGTCTCTCAACCTTTTCAACACAGAGGAACCCTTGAAATAACTTTCCAGTGTCACGAAATCCCTGATAAATATGACTATATCTACAGCTCATGCTACATTAGTGTGATGGTCAGTGGGAAGAATGCTCCTTACAATTGTTATTGAAAAGAATTACCCCCTTAAAAAATCCCTAAAAAGATCAATGGTGTCAGTGGGAAGTTATCTGAGAGGCAGAAGTTACTCTTTGCTCAAGAAACCCCTAGCAATCTCTGGAGGAACCCTAATTGAGAAACCCTGGGCTACAGTATGAGGCTTCCCTGCCAGGCTGAGTTATGAATATTTATATCTCCCCCAGCCATCCCAGTGGGAGGTTCAAGCCACTGGGGCATGATAGGGAAGGGTAAATATATTTGGGGCGGCCATGCGCTTGCTCTCTTGCCTCAGGCTGACGCCTGAGGAGTTGCTGCTGGGCTGTCTTTGCTGCTAAGCCCTGAAGCCTGATTGGGGCCTAGTATGTGCTGGTATACAACCCTACTCTTCTAGCCTAGGAGATTTACCAGCTAAGATAGCTGTCGTCTCTGCTGCTTGCTGCTGATCTACATTGATGCTCATCAAGGTCACTGATGTGGCAGAACCATGGGACCCATACCTGTAACTACAAAGTCACCCCTAAGACTTCACTCTTGAGGTTCCAGTCTACTGACACATCACTAGAAGGCAGCAGGAAGCTAAGTCTGGTCAGCTATTCAGTTGCCTCGTGAATAAAAGACTGTTTCCTGATCCGGGTGGCATTGGCCAGTGTAGCGTTATAGGGTACAGCCTTTACAAGGCCCCTGATTTTGTTATCCCCTCTAGTTTCAAGGATCAAGAAGTGCTATCTATAGGTGAAGCTACATCCTGGGCGCCACCCTCCCAGACTGACCAAGGTGCAATGTTAGGCAGCCTCAGCCAGCTCTGCTCCGCTAACCACGCCTATCTAATGCGTTTAAGCCTGTCCATCGGAGCTTAGTAATAGAGTTGGTCCACTTGTATGATTAAACCCCAGTGGGCGGGACAAAATGCATCACTCCAGTAGTATCTTTAACCTCTGCCACAGGTAATGGCAATTCAGTAAGGTAGACACACAGCTACCTTTTAGTATCTGCAGTGCCTCTCACAGGCCAATTATGGACCTTTAAAGAGGAAGTCTTTTTTTTTACAGTTTTTTGTCCCCCAAGTGGATTGTCTTGGTCCGGCTCGGAGACCAGTAGCAATAGCAGAGGGTCCCACTGAAGTACAGGATGAGTACACAAGCAGGTCACCCTGGCAGATGACACGGCTCATCCAAGGTATGGGGTCTAAGTACTAACCAGTATTCACCAGAGCTTCTGATGGTGGAGATGGTTTTGCTGCATGTTAGTACCAGGTCGTGGTCCTCAGGGTCCCCACACCAGGAGGTGAAAAAGTCGGGTTGCAGTAGCAGATATAGCAGGTAGGTATTAAGCAGAAGCGTAGTCAGTAAACAAGCCAAAGGTCGGTAACATGTGGTTGCAGGTTGGGAACAAGCAGAAGTGTAGTCAAGGAACAAGCCAAAGGTCAGTAACGAGTGGTAGTAGAGATAAGGTCAGCTGCAAGTATGCAAAGGATGAAGATATTGGCTGGAGAGAGCACAATAATCTAGCAAACGGGAAGTGCAAAGGCATGGCCTAAATAGAAAGTTCATGAGAGGAGCAAGGTTCAAGGTTCACCAGAAACAGGGTAAAAGACAAGACTATCCAAGGGTTCAGACAGGGAGCTGTCCATCATCTCAGGTAGCTCGGCAAGGATAGCTACTAATAAACACAGCAGAGGTCATAGGGTCATATCATGGTCCTGACAGGGCCAAAGTACTTTGTTCCATCTTTCTACATTTTGTGGAAAGCTAGCTACAAGACAGCTGTATTGGTAACCAGTGCTTGTCTTTGACTCCTAACACATGCCTGAGATTGACACTGGCAAAAGGAATGCTGGATGGATAGGGGGGCTTAGCTTGTCAGCCTCCCAACCCTTTGTATTTCTTATTTTGGACCTTGTCTCTGGAAAGTTCTTTTAAACTGTAGACCTGGTGCCAGGTTTGTCCCACCTTCCGACATGCTGTGGAAGGCTAGCTATGTGGTTGGACATAATGCCCCCCCCCCCCCAGCTTCACCCACTACAGCCATCTGGTAACACAGCTAGCAAGCAGGGAGCTGCATTAATAGCTGGTACTTGCCTTTGACTCTAAGCACTTGCATGAGACAGGCGCAAGTAAAAGGAATGCATTCCTCTTGCTTGTCTCAGGAAATTCTTTGAGCCAGACATATCAGCCTCCCAACTCTCTGCATTCCTCTTGCTTGTCTTTGGAAAATTCTATGAGTCAGAGACAAGTGCCAGCTACCAATGCCATTGTCTCCTTGCTAGCTGTCATTGTCAGATAGCTCTGGAAATGGGGTTCTTGTCACACCAGGTTGCTAGCCTTTCATAGCATAAAGGCAGATGGAAGTACCAGCATTTGAGAGAGAGAGAGAGAGAGACCCCCTCTTCTCTCTGAAATGCTGGTACTTGTAGTTCCTCTGTTATTTTTGTCTATTTCTCATTCTTTCTTGCTGCCCCCTTCCCCTTCTCTCTCTGATGTGCTGGGAGTTGCAGTCCCTCTGTTCTCTCTCTCTCTCTCCCCCCCCACTCTCTCTCTCTCTCTCTCTCTCTCTCTCTCTCTCTCTCTCTCTCTCTCTCTCTCTCTCTCTCTCTCTTTCTGTCCCTTTCTCTCTCTCTCTCCCAGGGAAAGAGAGAGAGAGGGCCAGAGGGGGAGAGAAAGCACAGATGGACTACAACTCCCAGCGTCCAGCAGAGATGGAAAAATGGCTAGGGCAGGGGTCTACACACCGGTGACATACCTCCGTCCGTCCCAGTCTGAATGCTACTGGCCCACTTGTCACACAGAGCACTACAGCCACGCTCGCTCCCAGTCCCTGCCCTGGCCTCGATGTGATGCCCCGAGCGGGGCGCCAAGCATGGACGCTGGTCGGATGCTTTCTTCCACGCAGCATGCGCAGTCTCTCCCACCTTCTGAATGCGGTGGCGCCCTTTAATGGATGTCACACGTCCAACACTAGCGGGATTGGACCAGCTTGACGTCCATCATAGGAGCCGCCACTACGTCACTCTGATAATGGCCGCTTGCTCAGGGCTCGGGGGTTATCAATAGTGTTTGACTGTCCTAAGACCCAGGGCTTTTCGGGGGCCCACTCAGGGCTCCAGCTCCCCCAGCCTCCCCCTCTTGATGCCACTGCTAAGAGGCCTAGTCTCTACTCAGCTACACTCCTTCCCAAGGACTCCCACCCCCAGGAAAACCCTGGGAGTCAAAGACTTTCTGGAACTACGTCCTCTCCAGGCAAAGCCTGAGAAGCAAGGAGCCTTCTAAAAGGTCTCCCCAAATATTTATCCTCTTCCCCAATCAACATGACTGGCAGAAACTGTTCAGTGATTGACCATAATAAATATTCATAAACCAATACATTGTAACTTCTCACTCTATCCACTGAAGAACACTGCCTAGAAGAAGACTAAAGCCAACTATTTCTGAGGGTTTAGGAGATACCCACTGAACTCAAATAACAATGGCAAATATCAGGCTGGTTATAAGGAGCCACAAACAAAAAGCTCCTTCCTGCGCTCAGAGGGGAGGCATCTTCCACCCGATACTTAAATTCTTATTATATATATAGGACTTTAGATAATGTGCCACCTTGCTGCCTCTGGTGAACTAGGGGTAGTCCAAGAACACTGTAGCAAAGACAAAAAAACAATGGCGCACTGGCCTAGCGCATTACCTTCAAATAAAATCCTTTTATTAAAAAGTTAAAAACATACTCACAAACGAGCCGTGAAATAAAGCGTGTCAAGCATTTGTGGAGTCCTTCCAATTCATAGCCGTATACTGCGCGGCTGGTATCTCACACAAAGAAGGCTAACGCCTTTCAAGGTTTCCACCTCTTCTTCAGAGCCTGGTTATAAGGAGCTCAATTAATCGTTTGTAGCGATTCCTTTTGGGAGCACCATTTCTTCAGTGGTGCACGTTATATTCATTCCTTCACAGCAAAGAAAGGGGAACTTTTGATGTTTAGAAAATCTGAGCACCTTTTTGCACCTTGTATATGCAGTATTTTTTAATCATGGATTTTTTTTGCACAGTGTTTGCACATTTTATATGAATATTATTTGCACAGATATGTAAATTTAGGATGAGTTCTTCATGTGTTTAATTAGTTCCTGCCCACGCTATAGCTGAAAGACGGCTACAACGCAGGGTTACAATGACGGGAGGGCATCGCACGCAAGTCCTTCGGACTCAGCTGATCACAGATCGGGGTAATCAAGGAGACCAATCACGGCGCCTCTTTACCACGTGATCAGCTGTCATCCAATGACAGCTGATTGCACGATGTAAACAGAAGCCAGTTATCAGCTTTAAGCCGATAACTGGCTTCTGTTAAAGGGACATCGGTACCAACATTGCCAACCAGTGCCCACCATTGCTGCTATTCAGTGCCCATCGGTGCTACCAATCAGTGTCCATCAGTGAATCATCATCAGTGTCACCTATCAGTGCTGTCAATCAGTGCCACCTACCAGTGCCCATCAGTGCCGTCTATCAGTGCCACCTATAAGTGCCGTCTATCAGTGCCGCCAATCAGAGCCCATCAGTGCCACCTATCAGTGCAGCCTCATCAGTGCCTCCTGATTAGTGCCCACCAGCACCGCCCCATCAGAGCCTCCTCATCAGTGCCTATCAGTGCCCAACAGTGCAACCTATCAGTGCTAACTATCAGTACCCATCAGTGCCACCTATCAGTGCAGCCTCATCAGTGCCTCCTGATTAGTGCCCACCAGCGCCACCCCATCAGTGCCTCCTCATCAGTGCAGCCTATCAGTGCCCATCAATGGTGCCTATCAGTGCCCATCAGTGCCACCTATCAGTGCAGCCTCATCAGTGCCTCCTGATTAGTGCCCACCAGTGCCGCTTCATCAGTGCCCATCCGTGCAGCCTATCAGTGCCCATCAGCGAAGGAGAAAAATTACCTGTTTGCAAAATTTTATAACAAACCATGAAAAAAAAAATTTTTTTTCAAACATTTCTCTTTTTTTTGTTTTTTAAAAAAACATTTTCAACAAAAAATAAAAACTTCAGTGGTGATTAAAATACCACTAAAAGAAAGCTGTATTTGTGGGAAGAAAATTATAAAAATTAAATTTGGGTACAGTGTAGCATGACCGCGCAATTGTCATTCAAAGTGTGACAGCACTGAATATTGGCCTGGGCAGGAAGGGGGTAAAAGTGCCCAGTGGACAAGTGGTTAACGCACTTTTATTGTGCCTCGTATATGATTTATTACCTTATACCTAGCACAAGGATAGCGCACTTTTAATTATTGTTTGGCTGGAGCTTGTTACACATCCTACGTGGGTTGGTGATTTAGATGCTGCTGTCTGTTTGATTTAATTGAGTTTTTATTATAATTTTTTTGTCATTAAGGTTTCCATTTTTTTTGCAAGCACACAAATATTATCTTGGGTTTAGTAATAATATTTTTCTCAAATGAAATTGTATCTGGGAATGTGGTATTCATTCAGAAAAAAAATGTACAAGAAATTATAAGAGCTTTTAACCACTTGCCGGCAAGGCGGCTCTCCCGGGTCTGGGATGCACACACGCGCAGCCGTCAACCCGCCGTGATTGGACACAACAGGGGCCAATCGGCGGGTGCAGCGGACTCGATGTGCGTGGGAACCCGCCGATTATTCCTGAGAAAGTAAAAAAGGCAGATCGCTGTTCTGTTAGTAGGGAAGGCATGGATCCTGTGTTTCTGCTAAGCAGGAACACGGATCTCTGTCTTCCCCTAGTAAAAGCACCTCCCCCACAGTTAGCAAGCACTCCCTAGGAACACATTTAATCATTTGATTGCCCCTGATGTTAATCCCTTCCCAGCCAGTGTCATTAATACAGTGACAGTGCATATTTTTAGCACTGATCACTGTATTGGTGTCACTGGTCCCCAAAAAGTGTCAAATTTGATAGCCGCAATCTCGCAGTCCCGCTAAAAATCACTGATCGTTGCCATTACTAGTAAAAAAAAAATGTAAAAAATAAAAATTCAATAAATGTATCCAATAGTCTGTAAATGGTAAACTTTTGCGCAAACCAATTGGGATTTTTTTACCACAAACATGTAGCAGAATACATATTGGCCTAAACTAATGAAGAAATTTGGTCCCCAAAAAAAGTGTCAAAAGCGTCAGTTAGTGTCCGAATTGTCCGCCGCAATGTCGCAGTCCTGCTATAAGCTGCTGATCGCCGCCATTACTAGTAATAAATAAACAAATTAGCACTGATCACTGTATTGGTGTCACTGGTCCCCAAAAAGTGTCAAATTTGATGGCCGCAATCTCGCAGTCCCGCTAAAAATCACCGATCGCCGCCATTACTAGTAAAAAAAAATGTAAAAAAATAAAAATTCCATAAATATATCCCATAGTTTTTAGACAGTATAACTTTTGTGCAAACCAATCAATATATGCGATTATTGGAATTTTTTTTTTACCAAAAATATGTAGCAGAATACAAATTGGCCTAAATTGATGAAGAATTTTTTTGTTTATAGCGCAAAACAATTAAAAAAGGCAGAGGTGATCAAATACCACCGAAAGAAATCTCCATTTGTGGGAAACAAAGGACGTCAATTTTATTTGGGTACAACGATGAACGACCGCGCCATTGTCAGTTAAAATAAAACGCAGTGCCGTATCGCAAAAAATGGCCTGGTCATGAGGGGGGTAAACTTTCCGGAGCTGAAGTGGTTAAATGAAATAAGTTGACGCAATGATGGCAAGGAAGAATGTTCTGACAAATGAGCCGACTTATGTATTTCTCCGTTCCCATGGCAGAGCGACCATAGCTGTCATATTGATTTGAATAAAAGTAGCAAATATGATTCAGCTTTAATTTCTTTGTATCAACTTATTGGCTTTTATCCAGGCTCCCTTTTGACTCCATTTATACCCCAAGGTCTGTTTGCTATTTACTTGTCGAGAAGAATTTAACTGCATAATTGCATTCCAAGTCGGAGTAAATGGTACAAAAAACAAACAGAAGAAATGACAAATTCAGAAACATACGCCGCGTTTTCTTTACCAGCGAAGAAGCGTTGACATTTGCCCAGTTTATTCACAACCCCATCATAGAATGGTGAGAACGGGTGCTGAGGAAAGGGGCATCAACCTTGCCCCCCAGATCAGAACAAACGCTCTAAACAAGCACATCGTTCTGTTTAATTGCTTTAAGTGGATCTCTGAAGGCTAAATACATGTTGGTACATTGTGATTGCATGTCATCAGTGGCGGCTGGTGTATTTTTTTGGGGGGGCAGCTCTCTCCCTCCAAGCGGCACCTCTCCCCCCAAGAGCGTCACCTCTCCCCACCGAGGGGCACATCTCCCCCCAGAGCGGCACATCTCCCCACCGAGGGGCACCTCTCCCCCCCCCCAAGCGACACCTCTCCCCTTCCAAGTGGCACCTCTCCCCCCCAGAGCGGCACCTCTCCCCCCCAGAGCGGCACCTCTCCCCACTGAGGGGCACATCTCCCCCCAGAGCGGCACCTCTCCCCACCGAGTGGCACTTCTCCCCCCAGAGCGGCACCTCTCCCCACCGAGTGGCACTTCTCCC
>BLSH010432038.1:1624082-1652931 GCA_018402905.1 Glandirana rugosa
ACACGTCATTAGAGATCGCAATTTCACTCTCTACCTGCTCTGAGACATACAATAAATAGCAACTTGACTCAAAATCGATTTACTGAATCAGATCAGCAGTGATTTTGATTGGTTGCCAGAGGTCACAGCATATCATTGCCACTTACTGACTGGTTGCTAGAGGTTGCAGCACACATTACAGCTCACTGATTAGTTGCTAGAGGTTACAGCACATGCTTTCTGCTTGTTTGGTTGCTAGAGATTACTGCACATCAATACTGCTTACTCATTGGTTGCTAGAGGTTACTGCACATCATTGCTGCCCACAGATTGGTTGCTAGAGGTTACAGCACATCATCTCCTCACTGCCTGCACACCATGGACTGGGGAGCACAAAGTCGCTTTCCTGACACCACAGAAATGTGCTGCCTTTTAACAGATACACAGCAGTGCCATCAATTATCAACGACACCCTCATGCATCTGCTGACATGTGCTGTGGACTTTCAAGCATGCCTTTTTCTCCCCAGTGGGCAGCATCCAGTATAGGTGATGGTAAATATGACCTCAGGGGGGCATGATATACATATGAATGCCACCTTTGTTTACATATCAGTGCAGCTGGCCGCCTCTATTTACATATGAATGCTGATGCTATTTACATATCAATGCCGGTTATTTACATGTAAACATAGGGTCTGCAGATGAGTCATATGTACACAACAATAGGGCAGAGTTGGGCAGCTTTAGTAGCAGCACTTAGATATCGGGGCACAGCACAGGTCTAAAACTTTAAGGAACAAGGGAATTTAAACCAGGATAGTTGGCAAGTATGAGGCAGCTGCTTTGGGCCCCACAACAATGACAGGGCCCAGGGCAGTTGCCCCTTTTGCCCTGTCTTAAAGACTGCCCTGAGTGTCTGGGTGGGGGAGTGTGTAAGACACCAATGAAGGAGCATTTGGCTCACTCAGGGAAGGAAAATGAAGTTGTTATTCACTTTGAGGCATGAGCATTACATATTAACTGGATTTGGGATGTGTTTAGACATAAATCATCATCATGTATCATACAGGAGCCTTCAGTTGTACTTTAGTGTACTGTATATCTAAAAATAATTTGGCATATAGTGTTTTTGAAACTTCATACCTCAATTTAATATCTATTAAACTTACAAAAGATTTTTCTTCCCCTAAAAAACTTTTTAATTTATGATCACTTATTTTACTCCTGTACATCTGACCAATATGACATTTTAATGATTTCTTAACGTTTGGAGGATATTTTACTTAAAGTGGTTGTAAACCTCTGAAATTAAATATGAACAAAGCATACCCTTCTATAGTGTGTACTTGCCTTAATCCATAGCACCTACTGTGATTTTCATCTCCTCTTCTTCTACTATCACTATAGGCCACTTCTGACAGTCTATGGGCAGGGTCGGAAAGCTGTCGATCCCAATCTACTCATCAACCGTGGGCAGCCGATGGGCAGATTGTGGACACAGTCCTGCTTTGCTGGTCTTTCACCCAGCCTCCGCTGCTCTCATCTAACTGCAGAGCAGAGAGCGGGAGGCAGCACAGCACTGGATGAAGGGTGGGAGCGGGAGATGCTTTTGGGCTAACCAGCAGGGGCCTGGATGCTAGGACACTTGGCAGTCCTGGCAAAAAAACACAAGCTTGTTAATGTGAAAAGTTAACTCCGGCAGCTCCCACCCCCCATTCAACACTGTGCAGCCTCTTGCCCTCTGCTCTGCTGTACACCTGTGTAAGGTAGGAGAGTGCTACCAACACTGTGTGGGGGATGATGTGAAGGGACAAAAAATACTTTGCTGGGGGGGCTGGGGCAGAGGACACTGATTTGGATGGGCACAGGACACTGCTATGGGGGGCACAGGACACTACAGTTGGGGGGGTGATGTGAAGGGGCACAGGACACTAGTTTGGGGGGCACAAGACACTACTATGGGGGGAGGGGCAGAGGACACTGCTATGAGGGAGGAGGGGCATAGGACACTACAGTGGGGGGGGTGATGTGAAGGGGGGCAGAGGACACTGCTATGGAGGTTGCCTACCCCTGGTCTATGCCAACACTAGACAATCCTTGAAGACAGTGCCCCCTGCCTTCCATCACACAGCAGGTGATTTGACAGCCTCAGATGTAAATGTTTCTTTACAAGAGACTGTGTAAAGGGGGTATGTCCATTCCCTCGACTCGGGTCTCAAACTCAGCTCTGTGCTCTATTCTGTGCTGTGCGTGACATCAGATCTACCTGACAGTGGTTTGGTTTCAACAGAACCCTTTATTTTCCACTTCTTGATTAGAGTTTGAACACTGCTGATTGGCACTCTCAATTCCTTGGATATCTTTTTATATCCCTTTCCTGTTTTATGCAGTTCAACTACCTTTTCCCGCAGATCCTTTAACAATTCTTTTGCTTTGCCCATGACTCAGAATCCAGAAACGTCAGTGCAGCACTGGATTACAGATGCAAAGGTCTGTCAGGAGTCCAGAAACTCATTGACCTTTTATAAACACACACTAATTACAAGCAAACAGATCACAGGTGAGGATGGTTACCTTTTAGAGCCGGTTCACACTGAGGCGGCACGACTTGCAGGGCAAAGCAAGTCGCGCCGTTCGAGGCTACCTCAGCGCGGCTTGTAAGGAGACTTCTTTACATAGAAGTCAATGCAAGTCGCGCTGAGGTCGCCCCGAAATAGTGCAGGAACCTTTTTCTAAGTCGGAGCGACCTGAGTCGCTCCTATTAGAACGGTTCCATTGCACTGCATGGGGACGACTTGTCAGGCGACTTGAGTCGCCTGACAAGTCGCCTCAGTGTGAACCGGCTCTAATAGCCATTCAAACCCTTTGTGTCAACTTGTGTGCATGTTATAAGGCCAAAATCACCAGGGTATGTAAATTTTTAATCATAGTGATTTGGGTAGTTTCTGTTGTCATTATGATTTAAAAAGAGTAAACACGGTTGATTGATAATAAATGGTTACAGCCAAACACTAACCATGAGTGAAAGAAATATTTTGTGTTATCATTTATATTCTCTGAAAAATGGCCAAGAAATCATAAATTCTGCCAGGGTATGTAATTTTTTGAGCACAACTGTATGTAAGGGTTTACAACCACTTTAAAAAAATGTATTTTCGACAAGTCATTTTAGGAAAATCAGTCTGTATAGCTCATTGACATTACTCCTTCTTCAGTCACAGCTTTGTGAAATCAATGACAAATTCCATCTCATTCATATTTCTACCGTTCATTTTGTTTTTGTTTTTTTAAGCAGGTTTGATATTTCTGCCATGTATCCACGGCTCATGTAAACCAACTGCAGGCCTGGATCTCATTGCTATGGAACAGTCACAGTTCTGGTCCTCATATTTAGACAGGGGCAGATAGGTGGCCTAGTAGTAGAACATTAAAGTGAATCCATCCTTAGGTTTGATATCTCTGTGAGGAAGCTTCAAACCTCTCCGACTTACTGGACAGTTATATCTCCCTTTCTGAGGCAGTAAACCACAATCTCAAAAATGCCCCCCAACTGGAGTTCATGTTTGGTAGTCGGAGAGGGCTGCCATGTTTAGAGGCTCCTCAGGAAGTTATGAAGGCTCAGGATCTAAGGCTCAATTCAGTAAGCTATAGGACATGTTATTTGCCATAATGATCATTAATTTAGCTTATTATTATTGTTTTATATTTGAAAAAAAAAATGGATAATTATGGCAAATAATGATCAATATATATTAGTGAATTGAGGCTATATTACCTTCTAAATATCATACAATATTTTTCAGTTATTCCCATATTTGTCCACAAAACATTATTACTGTTGGCAGGACTTGGTTGCATTACAGTTTCAGAATTTACCAGCAATATGCTGGTTGATACTAGAGTCACCTCTTCAGAAAAAAATCATTCATGTATGGAAGCCCAGATCAGAGAATGGGGAACTTCCATTATAACCCATTTAAATGAGGCCTATTGTGCGAGGTTCATATATATATATTACAGCATATGGAAAATGCATGCAAATCTTCCTAACAATTTGTCTGAACCTAGCACTGTGCAGAATTACACACAACACCCATTGCCATAATACATACATCTTTCACAGGTACGTATGTACTCTATACATGAATTCTTACATATATCATTATATACATGTATATATATCATCATCATCGTATATCATCTCACCTCTCATCCCTAGATGTAGGTGCAATACTAACCCCATAGACACACACAGAAGATAACCAAGCATCTGTCATCTAATGCATACATTCCATGGTCTGTATAGATACCACATTCATACACCTTGTATGCATCTATACAGTCAAATAACCAGGAGTCACTTGTCTGTAACATATACATGCTTACTCACAATGGGCCTCATTTATCAAAAAACGAAAGTGTTTCTGTTGCCCTTATGTAACTTCAGATTGTTTTATGCTACTTTCTAACCTGCAGTGTATAATGAGAAGGAAGAACCTGAATGGTTTGCTAAGGACAACACAGATAATTTGCACTGAGATACTTTGATAAACCTGGCCCAGTGACTTTAATTGTAATTTAACTAACGTTATTCATATCTGTTTATACTAGAAACATAAGTGAATGTATATTCCTAATGACAATTTTTTTTATTCTCTATTTCATTGTCTTCCCTTTTCCTCCTCTACTTCTTACTTTCCCCTCCCTCCTGAACATCAATCATGTTCCTCATCTCTTAACCACCAAACTATGTTGGATCAATACAAATCACTCTGTGTCCTGCTTCTGCCATTTGTCAAACCTCTCCATGCTATACAAACCCAACTTGCTTTTCTCTTTTATAATTGTCTTCCTACCATCCCATCCCATCCAATGCATTTGCCCCCACCCCCCACCTCCTTAGGACCTGGAAAATGACTACAAGTGCGTATGTCCTCGGGGTTTCTATGGCAAGAACTGTGATATTAGTGCCATGACCTGTGCAGATGGTCCTTGCTTTAACGGGGGCACGTGCGTAGAAAAGAGCATCGTGGGAGGCTATGTTTGTCGATGCCCTGTGAACTACCATGGCTCCAACTGTGAAAAGAAAATCGATCGTTGCACCAACAATCCCTGTCTGAATGGTAAGGAATGTACTTGTACAGTATCTTGTTATGCCAATTAAGCAAACTATATTTTGATACGGATGACCAAATGCTTAATGTTATTTTATTTTATGGCAAATTTCCTTTAGAGTGTACAACCCCAATTCCAAAAAAAAACTGTGTTATGTACATAAAAACAGAAAGCACGATTTGCAAATCTCATAAGGCAATATTTTATTCACAATAAGAAATAGAAAACATATCAAAAGTGAGAAAATGTACCATTTAAAAATAAAAAAGGGTATTTTGAAATTGATGGCAACAACATGTCTCAAAAAAGTTGGAACAGAGCCATGTTTACCACAGTGTAGTATCCCCTCTTCTTCTACCAACTCTTTAAACATCTGGGAACTGGGACCAATTGCTGGAGTTTTGGGAGAGGAAGTTGTCCCATTCTTGCCTGATATAGGATTCTAACTGCTCAACAGTCCTGGGTTGTCTGTCATATTTTTTCAAGATGCACCAAATATTTTCAGTTGGTGAAAGGTCTGGACTGCAAGCAGGCCATGTAAACAACTGGGCTCTTCTACTATGAACCCATGCTGTTGTCAAAGATACAGTATGTGGTTTAACTTTGTCCTGCTTAAATATGCAAGGTCTTCCCTAAAAAAGATGTTGCCTGATGGGAGCCTATGTTGCACTAAAACCTGGAAATATCTTTCAGCATTGATGGTGCCTTTCCAGATGTGCAAGCTGCCCATTCCATACGTGATGCAGGATTATGAACTCTTGAGTGCTGATACCAAGCTAGAAGGTCCCTCTCCTTTTTAGTCCATAGATGCGGCACCCATGAGTGTCAAAAAGAATGTCAAATTTTGATTCGTCTGACCAAAGAACAGTTTTCCACTTTGCAGCAGACTATTTTAGATGAGCTTTGGCCAAGAGAAGACAGTGGCATTTCTGGATCATGTTCAGATATGGCTTCTTTGCATTATAGAGCTTTACTTTGCACTTTTTGATGGCACAGTGATCTGTGTTCACAGAGAGTGATTTTTGAATATTTCTGAGCCCATGCAGTGATGTCTATCACAGAATCATGACTGTTATTAATGCAATGGTGTCTGATGGCCAAAAGATCACAAGGCATCCAGTATTGTGTTTTGGCCTTGTCCCTTGTACACAAAGATTTCTCCAGATTCTCAGAATCTTTTGATGATATTATGTACTGTAGATCAGTGATTCTCAACCCTGTCCTTAAGTACCCCCCACAGGCCATGTTTTGAGAATCTCTCTTATTCTCTGATATAAAGCACCTGTGCAAGATAAAGGAAAACCTACAAACATGGCCTGTTGGGGGTATTTGAGGGCAGGGTTGAGAACCACTGCTGTAGATGATGATATATTTGAAGTATTTGAAATTTTACGTTGAGGAACATTATTTTGAAATTGTTGAACAATTTGTAGATACAGATTTTCACAAATTGGTTAACCTCCCATCTTTACTTCTGAGACACTCTGGGGTTGATTTACTAAAACTGAAGTGTGCAAAATCTGGTGCAGTTGTGAATGGTAGTCAATCAGCTTCTAATCTCAGCTTGTTCAAGTAAGCTTGGCAAAAAAAAAAAAAAAATATGTCCCCTGATTGGCTTCTATGCAGAGCTGCACCAGATTTTGCATGCTCCAGTCTTAGTAAATCAATCCCTCTGACTCTCTAAGAAGTACTTTTTATATCCAATTATGTAACTGACCTGTTAATTAATTTCATTAGTTACAAAATGTTCCTTAAGCTCTTCTTTGTTAGTACCTTTGGCATCTTTTTGTTGCCCTGTTCCAACTTTTTTTGTAGCTCATTGTTGTCATCAATTTCAAAATGACCCTTTTATTTCTTAAAATGGCAAATTTTCTTAGTTTAAATATTTGACATGTTTTCTAGTTTCTCTTGTGAATAAATAATGTGTTTATGACATTTGCAAATCATTGTGGTTGAAGTGTTGCTCTTAGAAACCTCCTAAATACATTAAAGTGCTAGTGCATATGTGCATACAATACAAAATCAAAAACACAAACTGAAAAAATATATAAATATAAACAGTTCATTCAGGTCCATATGAGTGATGCCGCTCTATTGGTTAATCAAAATAGTGCAGCAAATTGATCTTCCTCCTTCGAGTGCTTCTAGTGCACATATATCCATATATTTATGATTGCCACCGTGCACAAAAAAAACTTTGTGATAATTTCCACCACCGTGCTAGTTATGCACTTACCCCCAGCTATTGATCTCTTATTACAGGAGATCAAAAGAAGCCTGTGTGTGTATCCTCCTGGGATTATGGCATTATTCTGGCATGGAGCCCGAAAGATCTCCAAGGCTGTGTCCGGACGTACACTATCCTCAGTCACCAGTTGAGGAAATGGAATATACCAAAAAGAAAAACAATGTTTTATTTAAAAAGTATTGCACTTACAATTAAGTAGAGAGTTCAGGCATGTCATGTCAAATATACATCCCATCAAATCCAAGTGTCCAGAAGGTTGCGGTGTATAGAGATGAAGCCGTGACCCGACGGGTTTCGTCACTATTGGACTTCTTCCCGGGGTGTCCGTTCCCTCAACTGGTGACTGGGGATAGTGTACGTCTGGACACAACCTTGGAGGTCTTTTAGGCTCCATGCCGGAATAATGTAATAAGAGATCAATAGCTGGGGGTAAACGCTGTTTATATTTATATATTTTTTCACTTTGTGTTTTAGTTTCTGTATTGTATGCACATATGCACTAGCACTTTAATGTATTTAGGAGTTTTCTAAGCGCAACACTTTAACCGCAATTTTTGTCTGTTTGCACCTATATCTTACAAATAGTGTTGCAGCTACACTAGGTCTTGTTTTACTCATTTTTTTGTTTTAGTATTTTCACAAGCGCAATATTTCCTCAGTTTTTAATTAGCAAAATATTGCATTCTGTTTTTATGTAGATTTTACACAGCATCTCAACATTTTGGGAATTGGGGTTGTAATTGCAGTATACACTCTATTTTTAAATTGAATTTAGAAGGGTTTAGAACTTTTGTTGAATTTGCATTTTTGCCTGTCTTCCCATTGGGGAAATTTCACCTTATTTCTTTCTCCAATGAGCATCGTTATTAGGACAGTGGGGGAATCCCACATAGGCAACTTTCCCCCTTAATTTCTGTATCAGTGAACAACGTAATTGGGACAGGAAGTGAGGGGAAATTTAAAGGTTGGAAGTAAAATGCTAACAGAGGTTCTAACCTTTTCCCACTCTATTGAAAAAAAAAAGGTCTAGAATTATATTTTGATTCAAAATAATAGCCTGTTAGTCTATAAAAATAGACCTTTTCCATATTTTGAATGGCTTATGTCGGACTGGGAAAAACAATGCAGTTGGTAGAAAAGGTGAAAAGACTGAGCACAAATTGTGGTAGAGGGTGACACAGAAAAAGAAGGACATCCCAGGAAGCCTAAATAGCCTATGTTCATGATCCATTTTTAATTTTAGTTCACCAAAGTAGTCTTTGCTATCGCAAAAAATGATAAAATCTCTCTAGTCTTTGGTTAGAAGTTTATAGCAACGTAGTGTGGCTGACATAGACTTCTGCAAACTCTCAGGATAGCTGTCTGCCCGTACCTCCGATACTGGCAGGCAGTTACTTGAGAGCAGGAAGATCAATGAACTTCGAGAGCACTCACCAGCACCCTTGCAGTACGTTGAGAACTACAAGGGGGTGCATGCTGAACATGTTACATGTTACACCCCAAATACGGGTGTAACATGTTCAGAGATGTGAACATAGCTATTAAGTGTTCTTATATTGTTGCTCTTGTGCATGCAAACTTTACTAAATCAAATTTATTTGTAAAAATTCCTCCATCTGACCCCAATTGTGGCAATTAGGTCAATCTATGATTAGTCACTCAACAGAGGAATTCTAGCAGTTATTGATTCAGTTGACATTTTTAGTTATAAAATTATATTTTTTCTAATATGTGCAAATCACCGCGCTAAAACGTAATCAAAGTATAAATAAATAACAGTGAAGCTGATGCTTACATATCAATAAAGATTAAAAAGGTGAAAAGATCAATTGGTAAATACCAAATATAATTCAGAGCAGCGCATCTAATATAAACATGCTAAATTCAATAATAATTCATCAATATATAAAGTGCAAGTGCATCAAAAACAGTTTTAATAGATCAAAATTCAAAATACAGAAAAACGTCCTTATTCCCTGGTGCCAGGAGCAAGTGCGTGTCCTAAATGAACCCCCGTTTCTCTTCCTCCATCACTGTGATAAAGTGCAAAACACCCATATGGACAGAGGCTCACCAAAAGCTAGATAACAACCAGCATATCAGGCAGTGATCTCTAATTTCGCGGTCAGCAGATGTTCACTCCAACCTCAGATAGCCACATGATAATCACCAATTCATATATGGAGATAAAAGCACATGGAGCCTCTCACAGTGTAAAATTGTTTATCAAACAGTTTTTATTCTAAAAGTATTGCTCTTATATCAATGAAAGTAAATATTCGCTTGTGTACAATGATGACTGAGTGTTACCATCTTGCGCTCATATCTCACCACCACCGCATAGCTTGGTGTCACACTTGGCACTTGTCCGGCCAGAGTTTGAGTTGCCGTGTAACCACGCCTTTGACGCGTTTCGTCACTTCCAACTTAGTCACAAGGGGTCTCCTCATTTTAATTGAATTATACTGTTGGCAGCCTTTGCAAATGTAGTGTCTGCGCATTATAGCACACATACACACATATGGGGTGGTAGTAGGGAGCTGAGCTGAAGAAAATGGAGGAAAGACCTGTAGCAGAACAGCTCATAAAGAATAATAGCCAGTCTACTTTAGGATCTACCTCTACAGTGGCCATCCCAGCAAGTAAACACTGGACCAAATACAAGTAGACCAAGTAGTAACAATGGAGCTGTTGTAGTAAAGGTAATCCATTCTACATTCCTGCAGAATTCAGAAATAAGCAATTAATACTACAGACACCAAAAGCACAGTTCATATTTAAAGGATAGGTTCACCTTTTAAAAAAAAATAATAAATGCACATTTTTTCACAGGTAAAAAAAAATGCATTTATTATTTTATTCTAAGGAGCCTGCCGAGCACTGCGCCCACGATCAGCAGGTGCAATGTCCAACTCCTGCAGACTCTGAGCATAGCTGTCTGCCCATACATCGGCAGGCAGTTCCCTGAGAGCAGGAAGATGAATGGACTGTGAGGATGCTTACCAGCGCCCTTGTAGATCATTGAAAACTGCAAGCTTTCAGCTGCAATAGCTGAGGGTACTTGTAAGCATTCACTCAAAATGATGCAGCCGTGTGGGCAGAGCCCCACAAAGCCGCCCTGTTTTCAAATAGTGAAAGTGGGGAGAAGATCCCCAGACTGCTGTCACACTATCACAAAGGGTGGAACATGTAACATGTTTCAAAAGTGAACTTATCCTTTAAGTGAAAATAAAAATGGCTACATCTGTTTATTTTATCTTTGCAGTTTTTCCTATAGCACTCTTATAATCCAGAATATTTGATAACTCTGCTCTACCCAAGTTGACACACTAAGTTGAATGTTGCTAAACGTTATACTGATAAATTGTTTTGGCTTAATTTAGGAGGCCACTGCCTGGATGTTGGTCGTAATGCAATATGCAAGTGTCGGCAGGGCTTTACCGGAGCCCGGTGTGAGATAAATATTGATGATTGTGCCAGCAATCCATGTGCCAATGGTGGGACCTGTGTGGACAGTATCAACACTTACACTTGCTCTTGCACTCTTGGTTATGGAGGAAAAGACTGCACTCAGCGAGTTGATGCCTGCAGCTCAAGGCCCTGCCTTAACGGAGCCACCTGTTACACTCACTTTAGTGGCCACGTCTGCCAATGTCCTATGGGATATATGGGTTCCAGATGTGAGTTCAGAGTGCAGGAGCCAACCTCAGCTTCCTACTATGCTGATCCCCCTTCCAACGTAGCTCTGGCTGCTTGCTTGGGTGTGATCACTTTTTGTTTGCTAGCCTGTGGGCTGGTGCTGCTGATGAGAAGCATCAAAAAAGGTCTTAAAGATCAGAAGGGGATTGTGACCAATGATCTGGAGCACAAAAACAACTTAAAAGAAAAGGAGCCTTTCCTCATCTCACCACCTCATTTCAAGATGCCCAATCAGGATTGTCTGAGGGAGAAATCCCGGAGCAAGCAGAAGCTCCTGCCAACATCCGATATGGAGGAGGACAGAGATGGGCGACGGTGAGTGATTACAGTCTTGAGATTGTTAAGTAAGAACCCTACCTAGTCAGGAGAAAACCCACCAATAAACATATGTAATATAGGGTTGCCACCTGTCCAGGATTCACCCAGACAGTTCCAGTTTGGATTCATGCGCCCAGGTTTCAGACTGCCTGAAACCCGGACACATTATTTAGACCGGACTATGGATTCCCAGCAGGGTTGCTGGCTGCAGTTGTCTAAGCTAAGAGTGTCTGTTACACTCTCTTTCACACTGCCCAAAGCCAGCACTAAGTCACTGTAAAGCACTGTGCCTCCGAAAAGGAAACTGGGGGCAGCAAATTTGAAGTCCAGCAGCCTCACAGACACCTGGATGAGAGGTGCTTACTGCCAAGGGGTGAGTGGGCTCACCATCCATTCCTGTCTGTGACTGAAGTCTCCCAGTTCTCTCTCCTGCCTCTGAGTGAGTACACTAAGGTACTGTAAATCAGGGTTCTCAGAGTACCCCTTACATCAGAGTTCCCCTTTACACCAGAGGCCACATTGTTCCCCGTTACATCAGAGTCCCCTCCATACATTAGAGTTCTCAGTGTCCCCCCTTAAATCAGGATTCCCAGAGCATCCCTTATGTTAGAGTCCCCGAGTTCTCCCTTACATCAGATTCTGCAGAGTCCCCTCTTACAATGTAATTGGGGAACTCTGTGGATTCAGATGTAATAGGGGAACTCTGTGGATTCAGATGTAATAGGAGAACTCTGTGGATTCAGATGGAACAGGGGAAATCTGTGGACTCAATGGGGGACTCTTGAATAGGAACAGTATTTGTAGCCACTGACTTAATTTTCTTTCCAGACTGAAGTTCCTCCTTAAGGGCCAGTTCACACCACAATTTATGTGTTCCAGGTGCACTTCTGCATTTGAGTGTGTTTCAATGCGTTTTACCACATTCCATGCAAAAAAAAAATATATATATATACACTATATTCTTCCTTTGTTGACTGCACTGGAACACATTGCACTGGTGTGAACTAGGGCCATTGGAATACAGGGAAAACACTGCATGTTTTATGCAGATTGAAAAACGCACTGGACTGCATCTGGTTTGAACCAGCCCTTAATTTATGAATCAACCAGTCTGATCTGGGAGCTCAAAAAACAGCTCCAACAAACATGTGCATTATATTTGGGTGATATTTGTGAAGTTTATTCTGGTTAAGCAGTAACCCATACCAGCCAATTAAAACTCATTGTGTACTGGTCAGATGACAGTGAATCTCTGGTTGGTTTCGCACTTTTTGCGCTTTTACTTTATTACACCACCAGTTTTCAACCCTTTGTGTCTATATTTCAAACAAAGCTGTGACCCTGAAGCTTTTGGGAGCTGAAGTCATCAACGTTGGTGAAACTTACAGTGTTTCTAAAGCCTAAACATGTTTTACGTTAATGCATTCCTTGCATGAAGGTAAAAAATGAATCCTCACTCAATTGAGCGCTGTGCCTATCTGTAGCAACTCTCTCCCTTCTCTTCACTGTCACAAGCTTGGCTGAGGGCAGGGGGAGCCATTGGCTCCCACTGCTGTTAGTCAAATCCTGTGATGAAGGAACGGGGGACAGGCCCAAGCCGTGCTGCATGTCTATAAATGCAGGTGGCGCGGCTCATGAGTGAGCCCTTAGGTGTGCCCACAATAGCAAGCGGCAAAGAGGAGGAGCCAGGAGTGCAGTGGGGGACCAAAAAAAGGAGGTTCAGGGCCAATCTGTGCAATTCCACTGCACAGAGAAGGTAAGTATAAACCCAAGGAAGCGCAAATCATATTGCTCGATGGCTGGGACATGTAGTTCTGGGCGCTGGGCAGGTGGTTTTTTATTACATTTAACCCTGCTGCAAGCGGGCAAGCAGCAGGGTTTACTTACTTTTTTTTGCCCGATAACAGAGCGGACACCAGAGCTTGAACACCCAAGTGCTTCCGTGTGCAAGGGTAACCTGAAGGAATAAAGTTTTCTTTTTTTTCTGATTTGGGCTGAGTGTTAACCACTTCAGCCCCGGAGGAATTTACCCCCTTCCTGACCAGAGCACTTTTTACGATTAGGCACTGAGTCGCTTTAACTGACAATTGCATGGTCATGCAACGTTGTACCCAAACAAAATTGCCGTCCTTTTTTTCCCACAAATAGAACTTTCTTTTGGTGGTATTTAATCACCTCTGAGATTTTATTTTTTGCGCAAACAAAAAAGGGCGACAATTTTGAAAAAAAAAAATGTTTTACTTTTTACTATAATACATATCCAAAAAAAAAAAAAAAATGTATTCATCAGTTTAGGCCAAAATTTATTCTTCTACATATTTTCGGTAAAAAAATCGCAATAGACGTATATTGATTGGTTTATGCAAAAGTTGCCACGTTTACAAACAATAAGAAATATTTTAATGGCGTTTTTCACAATTTTTTTTTTTACTAGTAATGGCGGCGATCTATTGGGACTACGACATTGCGGCGGACAGATCGTACATTTTTTTCAGACCATTGACATTTATACAGCGATCAGAGCTAAAAAAAAAAAAAAAACACTGATTACTGTATAAATGTCATTGGCAGTGAAAGGGTTAACTGTGTTCCCTGTATGTGTTCTAACTGTATGGGGGCTGGGCTGGCAGGGGCATGACAGATCTAACTGATCCCGATCACAGGGATCAGTAGATCACTGTCATGCCACCTGTCAGAACGGGTAACCGCTGTGTTTACATCAGCGATTCCCTGTTCTTCCTCTCTCACAGGGGATCACGGGTCGCCAGTGGACATCGAGTCCACCCAACCCGCGGCCCCATACAGGAAGCGTGCAGCGGGCACGAGAGCGCGCCACCAGCAGCATGTGCCTGCTATCGCGCCTGCACCAATCGCCATTTGTAAGCGCCTATCTGCACTATTGTGCCACTTTGCCGCCGTATACCGGCATTACATGGTCGGCAAGTGGTTAAGAGAGCCCAACACTCCCCTTTCCTGACGAGGACCCAATTGGTGCTCATCACACTGCAAGGTCTCTCCCCTCCCTGCTAGTCCCCAGATGCGGTGGAGGAGACAGGCAGGGAGGAGTAGGAGATAAACAGCGCAATGTTAAAAACATAAAAAGTTTAAGTCCCCATATTAAAACATTAAAAGCTGCCATAAAGCCCCTTTAGTTTTTAAAAGCCCCAGATATTCCTTATCAGGACTAGTAGAATGTCATGAGGGACAAGTAGATTGGGACCCTGATTTAGTCCCTTGGACAAGTAGTTTAATAAAAAATAATTTTAACAATTACAGCTAAATATTGAATTCAACGACTAAAATCGGAAGTACATTGACACTCGTACAGAATATGTACCATTGACTTCTGTTTCGTTCTTCCTATTAGTTCTTTTTTCAAAACTAACCATTTAGGACGTGTTTTAAAGATTGGTAAGCAGAAGCGCCACACTATTTTAGTTTGTTATTCATTATTTAACCTGCCTCTATAATAACTATGCCAATTTCTCCCTTAGAACAAAGACAGATTCTAGAAACTGCAATGCCCTGGGGAAGCACCAAGATGCTCTCTGTCACTCTATATACCTGCTCCCCGGCTCCTCCGAACAGTGTGTCTTTGCAACAGAGGTAACAATCCATTCTTCCAAAGTATTATTATAGTCAATTGTTATGTGCCACCTGCTTATACACATAGGAGAGATTGTTGTAAAGTACAGGAAAATGGGGCCAGCAGATCATGAAAAGTAATAGAATTTTTGTACCGTAAAATCGTTTTGAGGGGTGCATTGAGGGACACTTGAAGTCCTTCACCTTTGGGTTGTACTACCACCTAAAGGAAGATTACAGTATATACTGGAAAACAAAAAATACTGTAGGTCAGCCCAGAAAAAACATCATACTATGACAATGGCTCAATTTTGTAGCAAAGCAGTAGTGAGAGCATGATTAAAAAAATACAAAGGGGTGGGACTGTGTCTCTTCATGGACTCCAAAAAAAGGACATGGCGAGTACAAAAATCCTATTTTCTTCTCATCCAATGAGGGACCCAGGAAGCCTTTCACCCACCTCCGGGATGTCTAAAAGCCATTCAACTGAGGAGTGGGCTACAAAGCAAACAGGCCCAAAAAAACAACAAAAAACTGGGGACTGCCTGCAGCTCAAAGAGCCCCAAGGACCTTAAGCATCAGATAAGACCATAACATACACTTAGTAGAACTTAGAGAATGTGTGAACAGAAGACCAGGTGGCAGCCCTGCAAATCTAGGAATCAGTTGCTTGATGCTGAAAAGCCCAAGAAATACTAACAGATCTAGTAGATTGCACCTGGACAGGAAAGAGTGGAGTCCAGCCATTGAGACCACAAGCTTGGTTATTGGTCTGTCTAAGCTACCTAGCGATGGTGCCCAAGAAGCTGGTGCACCTTTACAGGGACCATACAGGATGACAAAAAGGTAAAGTCTTCTTGAAAGAAGCTGTGGTTGGATAAAAAATAAACTCTCACAGCTGGAACCACATCTAGACAATGGAGGGAAACTTGCTTTTAGTAAACTGAAACTGGTAAGAGGGATCGAAGAACAATGACCTGGTTGAGGTGAAAGACAGAAACAACCTTAGGCAGGAAGAAAGTCTTGGGCCTCAACACAACCTCATTCTTATGCAAGACTAAAAATGGTCCCTTCCAGGATTTGACCGCAAGGTAAGACACTTACCTTGCAGAGGTGATGGCAACAATCAGTAACTCCTTATGGGTGAGGGTAGGAAGAGGAATGTCAAATGGTGATTTCCAAGGTGCAGACAGAATCAGATACAGATTTACTGTAAAAAGATCTTAAAGTGGAAGTCCATGCAAAAACTAAAATCCCTGCATCTATAGCCACCTACATTCTAACACTAACCTATCTAACCCTGTGAAGAAAAAAGCAGTATACATAACTTTTCTGCAGGCAATCCGACCAGCGGAAGCTTTGCACAGGACAACGGCTGTAAAATTAATGGGAAGTGACGTCACCCATAGACTTACTATGGGGCTTCCGTTGTCGTCCGTGTCCTCTGCACACACCTCCACACAGATGCCGCGTCTGACAGCTCAGCGTGGAATTGGGTCGGATCGCCTGCAGAAAAGGTATGTATGCTGATTTTTTTCTGTACAGGGCTAGATAGGTTAGTGTTAGAATGTAGGTGGCTATAGATGCAGGGATTTTAATCTTTTGCTTGGACTTCCACTTTAATTAAAAAACTGCGAGGCCAACTGTCTCTGAAACAAAACTGAAATGGCACAAACACATTAAACAGTACCAAGAAACAAATGCTGGTCCAGACCCAGTTGTAAGATGGAGAGGATTTGTCCCATGATGAAACTCCTAGGATTCCTTCCATGTCCAATAAAATACTTTGTGGGAAGTAGACATCCAGTTTCTTGCATCATAGGAATCAGCAATTCATGAATGCCCTTGTCTCTCAGAACCTGGGCTTCAATGGCTATGATGTGAAAGCTAGTGACCAAGAAGCAGGGTGGTATACCGTTCCCTGAGATAGATGGTTCAGACGATCTGGTGGACAGAGCATCCACTGGTAGTAACAGGTAAGTATATCACATCTACCTTGGCCAATATGGAGCAATGGGGAGCATGGGAATACCCATCACCTGGATCCTACAAAATAGAAATTTTAGCGGAGGAAAGTAGTCAGCGGAGCATCCACTGCTTTGGTTAGAGGATCCCTGTACTTTGGGATAAACCTGTTCCCATTTGTGAAACCGGTTCTTAAATACCTCTGCGTGTGGGGACCATTACTCTATGTCCAGACATTATCTGCTGAGGAAGTCTGCCCGCCAATTGTCCATGTCTGGAATGCACATAGTGGACAAAGTTGAAATGTGAAGGTTTGCTCAGGACAGGATGATATCTACATTGTCTGACTGAATCTAGATTGCATGACCCTTCAGCAGGATGGTCCAATATTGCAAAGCCAACCAAATTGCCAGAAGCTCCAGAATGTTGATTGGAAAAAGAGATTCTGCCAACAATTAATTCCCCTGAAATGACATGATGCCCAGGACGCTTCCCCATTTCAACAGACCATAACGTCTTGCATGACTATAGCAAAACCGCAGTCATGAGGACAGAGCAACCACCCCCACTGATGAAACCAAGGAAGACTTCAAAGACAGAACAGATTCTAGGAGCAAAGGGCAACAACATTCCAGACTGCAGACAGCCGCATCTATAGGCATGCTGCAAGCAACACTGGAGCTGTTAGTACAGTGTGAGGTGGTGGCACCTGGTACAGCGGGATTGTCCCCTCAGTGTTTAGAATCAGACATGTTGTGACTGCGTGACGGTAAGGCAACATATGGCTCATGGTTCATGGCAATTCCAGGCTCCTGCAGACTCTTCCTCCAGCTCCCTATCCTTTCCAAGGTACAGGCAATTAGAGAGTTAGAGGAAGTGTCAATGACTTCCAATGTGGTAATCACATTTGTATTCCATGATGACGTTCAAATCTGTCTGCCCCAGTGGCTGATTTCAAATCTGACAGTTGCTGCGGAGGAGAACCCTTGCATGCTGTTTGGGGGAGGGGTGTTTTGGGGATGAGGGTGCCTGCTTGGCACCATGATACATGTTAAATCCTAAATATGGGTATGATATGTAACTTGATCTTACATGTGGACCTGCCTTCAAAACTCTTTTTGAGGTTTGATCTGGATAAAAGATGGCCTGTGGATGTGGTGTATCTAGACTTTGCCAAAGCATTTGACATGATACCCCATAAATTCTTAATACACGAATAAAGGCCTACTGGTGTTTACAATAGTATACAGTATGTACCTGGATAGAAAACTGGTTGCAGGGGTGGGTCTAGAGGGTGGTGATAAATAGCGTATATTCTGAATGGTCTGGAGTTATAAGTTGGGTACCTCAGGGCTTTGTCCTGAGACCAATCCTATTTTTTTCATAAATTATATAGAGGTTGATATAAATAGTTCAATCTCAGTGTTTGCTGACGATACTTAGCTAGACAGGGCAAGAACTTCACAAAAGTATATAGCAACTTTACAAGAAGATCTTGATAAAATAGGGGGTGGGCAAACACATGGCAAATGAGGTTCAATCTAGGGAAATGTAAAGTAATGCACTTGGTGGCTAAAAATATGAATGCACGCTACACACTAGGTAGAGAACCTCTGGGAGAATCAAGGATGGAAAATCCGGGGGTCCTAGTTGATTGCAGACTCAGCAATAGCTTGCAATGCCAAGCTGCAGCAAGCAAGGCCAGCAGAATATTAGCATGCATTAAAAAGGGGATTTACTCAAGGGATAAACCAACAGTTCCACCACTTTACAAAACTTGGTTCGGCCGCATCTTGAGTATGCTGTCCAGTTCTGGTCACCAGTCCTCAGGAGGGACGTAACGGAATTGGGGAGAGTACAGAAGAGCAACAAAACGAATAAGGGGACTGGAGGACCTCAGTTATGAGGAATAATTACAACTATTAAATGTATTCTCCTTGGAAAAGAGACTCCTAAGAGGGGATGTTATACCAATATACAAATATCCTAATGGTGGTTCCAACATTGGGAGGAAACTATTCAGTGTCAGGTCACTCAAGACACGTGGCCACTCAATGAAGTTGGATGAGAAACCGTTCAACCTTAAACGACGTAGAGGGGTGTCTACTGTTAGAAAAGTAAGGATATGGAACTCCCTTCCAGAATTGGTGGTTTTAGCGGGAAGTGTCACTAATTTCAATAAAAATTTTAAGATGGGCTTCTTACTGAACACAAAACCCAGTGATATGGAAAGTGGTAGAGACATCCACACAGGTTGAATTAGATGGACTGGAGTCTTTATTCAACCTTACCAACTATGACTGAGTTTGTCAACAGCTGCTGCTGTTTTTTATTAGCCTGCCTAGTATTGCCCATTACAATACAAGTTGAAGAAAATCTTGCATTAATTCCTGTTCTCTCCTTCCTCAGGTCTAACCTTCCTCTAACACAAGAACCCGACCTCCCTCTGTACAGCTCAAGGAAATGCTACCTATCTCTTCTTCACTTCCAGTAAACATTTATTTATTGAAATATTTGGACATGTACATATTTAAATAAATGTATATATATTTTTATATTTAATATCTGCTCTGCTGCTACAAATAGAACTGCAGTAAAAAAAGAAGCTCATTTCATGATACCCCAAAGACAAGATTTTTAGTTGCAGTCTCCATCTGCTGGACTTTGTAGAATAAAAAAAAAAAAAGACAATTTTTATTTTATCTAACGAGACTGTAAAAGAGACCAAAACGTCGAACGGTTCAAAAAATGAACACCTCATCGTCTCCAGCTTTGGCAATTTGCATCAAAATAAGACTGATGGGCCTTTGCTTTATTTATTCAGGAAGCGTCAAGCACGTCAAGGGTGCTGGTTTTGATCCAAAGTGTTTTAATTTATAGACTGTACATATGTTTATAGCCTTCCTATGTTTGTAAAAAAAAAAAAAAAAATGTAAAACTGACTTATTAAATGTATATTTATGCTACCCACAAAATGCTCTTTTTGTTATGTAGTCGTGTGCTTAGAAGTTTGATTTGCTGTAGGTTAGTGTGGAAAAAAACATGTTTTTACTACAACTTAAGACTGAAGTACTCCAAACAAATATATAAATACCCTTTTTTTCCTTGTTTGTTACCCCAACATTTCATATTTCTGATATGTGGCTGCTGTACCATGTACTTGTATGGGAAATTCTCCTGTTCTCTTTGTATTGCTTCCTTTGTGTGAAATCCCCGATGTTCCTGCCAGTCCCTCTGCTTTCCTATTAAAAACTGACCACACCCAGAATGAGAACACAGCCTGGTCAGTTCTCTAGCTATGCTGGGAACTCAGTGTGCTCTCCTCCAATTATCATACTTGTCCTGACACGCCTCCCCTACACAGCCATTCGCTGGGAAGCTCAGTGCGCTGTTGCTTCCCCCCAGCTCTTATGCAACTGAAAACAGAGGGAATGTGATCACTAATAAAAAAGGGGGAAAAAGGGTATTTATAATGTGTTTTGTATCTATACACAAATGTTTTGTCTTTCATTTATATTTTAAACGGAATGGGTTGTTTTACAAGGTGATCATTTACAAACACTTTAAGTATTTCTAGTTGTGAAATAATTTGTCAACCTAGACCATCCATTGTCAACCAAAGTTCTATGGGATCCTAGGGTTCTAAGGGCTCTGTTAAGGGTTCCTTTAGTTGATTGACCAGGTCCAACACCACTTGGCAGAGCTAATGGCATCACACAAATATTTTTTTTAGCTGTTTGTAGGGGCAGCTTTATGACATCACTGTAAGGGGGCATTCTTCCCACTGGCCACGAATATAAGAGGGCATTCTTCCCACTAGCCACCAATATATAGGGGAATTCATCTCACTAGCCACCAATATATGGGGACATTCTTCTCACTGACCACCAATATAAGAGGGCATTCTTCCCACTAGCCACCAAAATATGGGGGAATTCATCTCACTGGCTACCAATATAAGGGGGCATTCTTCCCACTGGCCACCAATATAAGGGCATTCTTCCCACTGGCCACTAAGATAATAGGACATTCTTCCCATTAGCCACCAATATAAGGGGGGATTTGTCCCACTGGCCCCCAATATAAGAGGACATTCTTCCCACTGACCACCAATGTAAAGGGGAACTCCTTCCACTGACCAACAATGGATTTGTAAGGGGTTTTCTGAGACCTGACAATTATTTCAAGGGTTCTTATTGGGTAAAAAGTCAATAAAGGCTGATTTAGACAATATGATTATCTGAAATTCCCTTTATAATAATTTGCCTAGCCTGCTCTGAACCCAATCCAACAGGCAGACAGAGGGGCTTCGCCAGTAATCCAAAGAGTAAGCAAGAGTGGTGCCATGCAGTTAGTACAGTTACAGACAATTTGGAACCCACCTTATGCTAGGCAGACATATAGCACTGTATAGGTGGGGGAAACACAAGACTATCTACATTACTTTTAAAACAGGTTCTTTTTTACTTGTACTAGTTTTTAAACTTTTGCTGTCCTATCAAGTATATGACCCGGCATATATGAAAAATTATACCAGTAGAAAGATCTTTATTTTGTTTGACTAGAGTGCTTTAAATTTTCTCCCTCGCTATAATGGCAAACATTCATGTTGATCCTGCCAGTTATACTGTGTAGAAATCACTTCCTTTTTCAAGGTAACAACATGTATAAATTCTTTTAATTGTCAAAACAGCAGTGTCACCTTTTGCTGAGTGCTGCCACTGCAGGATTACAAGCCTGCACGGGGTATTGTGATAAAGAAGCATCTACCCTCAGCTTTGTCACCCCGGAGAAAGACGCTGGCATGGAGTCCTAAGTGATTGATGTCATCTACACCCCTTGTATTTTCCCAGGTGACTAGAAAAAGCATAGTATTCCCCAGGAGGCCACTAATTGAATAGCACTGCAAATAACTTTTTTTCTAACAAGTTTTGACACTTAATAACAGCATTGTCTTTTATTATATTGCTTGCTTTTACCGTGGCTCCTTGTTTTCTAAATACATTTCATCTGATTTAAAGAGAACCTGTCATCGGTAAAGTAGAGTTTTGTGCTCTGCCCATGCAAGAAACAAACCTAACTTAGAAATAGCCGACCTGTTATATTTTTCACCATTTTATGACAGTATCTATTTGCCACATACCTCACTTTATTTATTTTATTCCAAGTGTTCACTAAAGTGTGCTTATTTATTAAAGGTATATTGTAATGTGTGTTTGTTTTTTTTTTATTGCTTATGAACCTGATAATGTAACTTAATGTTAATACATACAAGCATGAGTTATACTGTAGTGGGTCTGTGATAATGTCAGGAGCTAGGCAGTCAATGAGCCTATTTTTCATTAGGTGAAGGAAAAGTAAGGGAGGCTTTGGGACTTGAAATATACCCCTTGTGTCACTTATGTATGATTCAATAGAACATATAACTTAATAAAACATGACTTTATTAAATACAGTTTAAACCCATATAGAAATCATAATAGACATTAGATACGACAACGTGTCCTTTCGATAAGGTCTACTCGTTTTACGGACAGGATACAGATTGCTTGTCGTTGTGATGTATCTAATGTCCATTACGATTGCTATATGGTTTAAACTGTATTTACTAAAGTTGTGTTTTATTAACTTATATGTTCTGTTGAATCATACATAAGTGACACTAGGGATACATTTAAAGTCCCAAAGCCTCCCTTACCTTTCCTTTACCATATATATCGGGAGGATACCCTAAGTAATTCCATTAGTGTATGTTTAACCTATTCTCCATTCCACACCCACTTTCCCATTAAAATTATTTTTCATTAGGCTTTACGGCTTATGGAGTTACTTGATCCCTTAATCAACACTACATAGACAGATAGACAGGAGAGTGACACCACTATATTGCAATTAAAGCAGCACTGTCACTAAGTTAAAAAAAATCCTAACAGTGCCAGTCTATAAAGTGTGTATACTTACCCGTCCAACAGGTGACAAGTCCACTCTTAGCAGTCTTTCAGAACTAAGGGAACCTCCGGTTATCCAAAACTTCAGCTGCACACTGTGGTGCCTCCCACTTGCATTACTATTGTGTCCTGTAGAGGCAGCAGTTAGCGGAAGCCGTGGGGGACACCCAATCTGACGCACCCAGAAGTGTCGGATAGCAATGGTGCACATAGGTCTACATGGGAGCTAAGAAGAGACATGCTGCCAAACGGAGGGGGAAGTATGCAGTTTATTCTTTTACTTGCACTGTTCAGATATTTTTTGCATGTAACTCAGCAAAAGATAATATGAATGCATCACAGGAATACTAAAAACAAAAGAGGGGAGGGGATTGGTAAAGGAAAGAAAGGTTTGTGAAACCATACAGTGAAGGTCCAGGGTGGAGGAGGAAAAGGCAGATAACACATGTAGAGCACCAACCGATATTTACAGAGAACACTAGGTAGGCAGAGGTAATCTGATGCCCACTGTGATGTTTATAAAAAAACAACGGATAGTATGGGATGTTCTAGGGTATATTAGACACAGACAGTGATAAAATATCCAATAAAATTGTTATATTTTTGCCTATTACATAGGCTAAAAAACTCATTTTAAAACCATATTCACGGTTGAGCATCCATATACATATCTATCTTGGCCTTAGGATCCGGTTGATTAGCCAATGCGCTTCACAGGAAAACCCCCTTCATCAGGGCCTCAGATCCTCTAAAAAGTACTGCAAAGGTAGTGTGTGCAGTGCTGATATTGGAATGCCTACCAGGCGCGTGGGGAACAATACCGAGCCCTCCAACGCTGACCCAAAGGGGTTACCAGAATAATGAGGTTCACAACTTTGGGGTATCAAGATTGAAAAGGCTCCTGTTAACAGATCCACAGGACTCAATCTCTGTGTTTAAAATGTCCGTTCTGACAAGATTTATTATTACATATTTTATACATAGATAAGAAAGGGGTGGTTTGAATTGTTATTAGAAATGAACAAATAGAAATATATTATTAAAAGCTAGCAAATAGAATAATTGCAAAAGTAAAACATAGAGAGGGGAGGTGGGAGTAGAGAGAGAGAGAGAGCTTCTAGGAGAAAGTGTATCTGTGTGATAAGTGAAGGTCACAGAACACAAAAGCAGTGTCAGCAAAATGGAGTCTCTTGTGCTTAAATGAACAATACAGTGAAAGTCCATGTCATTTCCCTCCTTTTGTTTATTTGACACCATTCTTTTCCGCGTTACATTCAGCTGATTGCCGGTAGCTCCTGCTACGTTGGCGCAGAGAGACAGAGTCCTGTTCAGCTCTCTCCTAGACTTCTCAGAATAATGGGTTCATCAGGGCTGGTGGACCATCTATTGATACCATGAAATTTAAAAATAAGTCACAGCGGTTTCCAGATCTTACCTCTAACTTTGGGCCTTACTCACTACAGTGACAAGTGAAATTAAAACACACCAATTCAATCACAACATCAAACATAACCTCACGCCTTCCCAACAAATAGGCCTACAATCACTTAAACAGAGGACGGACATTGTAATCAAGCCCTCTGACAAAGGGGGCAATGTAGTGTTGATGACGCGCTGTAACTACGAACAAATGTGTAAAAGAAAATTACTAAATAGGAATTGGTATACTGTAATTAACCCGGAACAACCTGCCCAGTATATAAATCAATTTAAGGAGTTGATTGGTGCCGCCTACACCAAATCCCTAATTGAAAAAGAAACATACGACTATCTTAATGTCCAATTCCCACGCGTGGCAACATTTTATGCACTACCTAAAGTACATAAGGACCTGGCTTACCCACCAGGATGACCCATTATATCAGGAATTGGAGCATTATGTGAAAATGCCAGTAGACTGGTAGACTTTTTCCTAATGCAGCACGTCGTCAGCCACCCCTCATATGTCAGAGATACGTTGGACTTGCTTAAGCACATCGAGGGCCGTCAGGTCCCCCTTGGGGCATTCCTGGTGACCCTCGATGCGGAAGCATTATACTCAAGTATTCCCCATGGGAAGGGAATTGAAGTTATACGCTCCTTCCTCAGGGAAGCACCAAACACTCAATGGAACTTTAACGAGTTCCTATTGGAATTGCCATACTTTATCCTCACTCACTCACTGGTTTGTTTTTGATGATACCCACTACCTCCAGGTGCAGGGCGTGGCCATGGGCACTTGCTGCGCACCGGCCTAGGCCAATCTGTACCTGGGGGGGTGGGAGAGGGAGGTATGGCAGTGGGACAGGTTGGAGGGGTTTGTGCAGCACGTACTATGCTGGTACAGATACATAGATGACATTTTTATTATCTGGACAGGATCTGAGACTGAACTCATTAAATTTGTGCAGGCACTTAACGCAAACCCCTTCAACCTGACCCTTACACTGTCATACCATCCCTCCAGAATTAGTTTTCTGGATTTAGAGATCTTTGTGGACCAGGAATCCTGCTTGGCGACAGATCTTTACCGCAAACCAACAGCAGGGAATACAATCTTACACGCCAGCAGTGCACACCCTCCACCACTTATACGTAGCATTCCATATGCTCAGTATATACGGCTAAAACGCAACTGTACACGGGTGGAAGACTTTCAGAGGCAGGCAGCAGGCCTACGAGAAAGGCTTTTACGCAGAGGGTACAAAAAAACCCTCTTACGAAAAGCCTACAACAAAGCCCTAAAGCAGGACCGACAATCCTTGCTTTATAAACCAAATACACGTTCACGATATAACACAGTCAAATTCGTCACCCAGTTCTCGACACAACACCAAGAACTGTGAGGTATTCTGGACAAGCACTGGCATATTTTGCAGCAGGACCCCCTTGTTTCTAAGTATGTCAAGGAGACCCCTGACATAGTCTTCCGTAGGGCACCCTCTATCCGTAGTCACCTGACAGCAAGTCACTATCAAGGCGAGCCAAACATGGAACAACTACCCTGGGGGGTATTTCAATGTGGCAAATGTGACATGTGTCCATGGGTTCAGGAAAGCACGAAAATTAAACTACCTAATGGGCAAATGTTCTACCCTAGGTTTCATGCAAACTGTGAAACACAAGGTGTCATATACCTTATGAGCTGCAAGTGCGGCGCCTTTTATATAGGGAAGACGTTTAGAGCATTTAGGAAGAGGATGCACGACCATATATACTACTCTTCAGGAGGAAAAATGGTCACTCCGGTTAGCCGTCACTTGGATCTTTATCATAGATATGACACGAAATGTGCCTCATTTGTGGTCCTGGAAATAGTCCCACAGGACCCCAGAGGAGGTAACTGGGACAAAAAGATATTACAAAAAGAAACCTTATGGATTGAGCGTTTAAATGCCATCCATCCCACGGGGTTGAACGAGATATGCTCATACAAACCTTTTTTATGAGTATGTTGTTTCAACCCACTATGGTCCAAATTAGCCATTGTCAATATACACACTAGGATCGCTTAATGTATTTTGAATAACAGATATGTCTTACGTAATCAATATATATTTGGTATACATATTATGCTGTACTGTTTATGTTTTGGCCCTCTTTAGACTGAGCACTCGCCCTTCCACTTTGTCGACTGGCCACTAGATGTCGCTATTCCGAGCCTGTATGTCTCCCTGCCCTGAGGGACATGGGAGATGGGCGGCAGGAGTAAGAGGTGTGCGGCTGAAGGCGCCGTACATCCCTGATCTCCGCTGCCACTTTCAGAGCGGTTAAGCGGATCTGGGGCTGGCGGCGCCCTCGGAGCCCACCAGGACCTCTGGGTTGGCTCCGAGGTATTGTCCCTCCCCGTGCCGGTGCTGTGATTCAGCGCATGCGCACGCGGGTAGGGAAGATGCCGGGTCGTTTCAGCGTCTTCAGAGTGGGAGGTCCCACGGAAATGACGCCATGGCCGGGACGTATAAAATGGCGCCAACGTCCGAGTGGTGTACACACCCGTGTCGGACGAGTGCCGTCTCCACAACCCAGACCCACTTTACTGAGCCCAGACAACACGGTAAGCATGGGAATCCCTCCAGGCACACGACCATTCAAATGAATGAATGTGTCCTGTTTCCATCTGCTATATCCCGGATCCTCAGTTAGGAATCCTGAACCTTATAATGGTTACTTTTCCATTACAGGTAAACCCCATAGACGCTGGGCTTATGGGTCAATTTTAGACATCGGGCTCAGGGTCTAATACAACAACATTAGCAGTACGAGAAGGGGACAAGACACTCTAAGGATACCAAGCCTAGTCTAGAACTCCCAGGTATATATTTCTACTTTATTTTATTTAACGTTTTAAGCCAAGTTAGCCTGTAGAGGCTCACCTAATGATCCAGGCACTAATAATATGTAAGGACATGCCCCAATATCCCCTATGCGAATAGTGGGAAGGGCTGACATCTAGTGGTAATATCTGTAGCACCATCATATTTATAGTCCTGAGTGTATACCTATGCTTTTGTTGACTGGTATAATGCCCTAGTTCTTACTATTATGTCCTAGAACAAATTTATATGTCCCCACATCTCTATGCGACAGTGGTATCAGCCTGACAAATGGTTGGACACCATGGGCGCTTAGTCTGTTGAGTTCTATATGAGTAAGTTATCAACATGAAATGAATATCTATGGAGCAAATTGTGGAATTTATATATAGTGTTTTAACAATGTGTGTAATTACAGATTATTTATATACACCCCAATCTTCTGAGGAAGCGTTATCTGTAAAAACGTGAAACATGTTAAGAGGAAGTCCCAATACATGATCGTGGGTCCCAAGTGTCGAACCATATGGACCAGCTCTGTACCCAGAAAATCTGAACAAAAAATTTTTTTTAACAGTATTTGAAGTCTCGCTTTAGAGAACCGTTTGTAATCTTTTTGTTTACTGGTTAGAATGTTTGGTTCCTCCAAGCCACTGTGAGACACTGAGGTATATAGTCTGGATTGGATGTAGTTTCAGATAACTGGACCCACCAGTCATGAGGGATTTCAGGGGGAGTAGAATTGTTTGTAAGATGATTCAACCTTGCTTTTAGGAACAAATTTTAATAGCAATTAATAAAAACTTATTTTATTTATTACTGACTTCTGTGGAGGTTTCTTTACGGTACAGAGAAAGTCCCAGGTGCTACTTCCAAAAAATCTTTCCTTGTCATCTATTGATACAGTGGATGATCACACAGAGGCACAGCCTGATGAGGAAGTAAATAACAAGTATGAGAAACAGGAACATCACAATGTATACACCTAATTTGTGTAACCATGTTGCTATGCCATATAAAAAATCACCAAAACCTCCTAATCCCTTAAAGGGGTTCCACCCATCTTTAGCAATATCTCTGGCCTCATTCTGTAGTTTTCTTATCTTAGCAAGATGCCCTTTAACTGCTTCCCGACCGCGCGCCGTCTTTTCACGGCGGCAGTCGGGGAGCTGGGCGCGAATCGCCGTAAATAAACGGCGATTCGCATTTTGGCCACCAGGCGGCGCGCGCACCCGCCGCACTCCCAAGGAGTGTGCCCGCGGCTCGGGCGGACCCGATGTCCGCTGGCGAGCCGCGATGAGCGGCTACAGGGAAAAGAAGGGGAACCGCCGATGTAAACACGGCGGTTCCCTGCCCTGTCAGTGGGGTATGAGAGATCTACTGATCCCTGTCACTGGGATCAGTTAGATCTCTCATGCCCATGTTAGCCCAACCCCCCCACAGTAAGAACACATCCAGGGAACACAGTTAACCCCTAGCTCCCCCCCCCAGGTTAACCCCTTCACTGCCAATGACATTTATACAGTAATCAGTGGACATTTAAATTTCTGATCGCTGAATAAATGTCATTGGTCCCAAAAAAGTGTCAAAATGGTCCGACATGTCCGCTGCAATATCGCAGTACCGCTAAAAATCGCAGATTGCCGCCATTACTAGTAAAAAATAAAAGAAAATAAAAACCCCAGAAATGCCCACGCA
>BLSH010432038.1:1679763-1692037 GCA_018402905.1 Glandirana rugosa
CGAAGCTCCAAAAAATGAGTGTAGACACCCCCCCCCCCCCCCTTTTTGGGAACCACGAACAGATGTGAGTAAAAAACCTCGAAGCCTCTCGCTGGAGGCACTGGCACGATCACCCCTTGGTTCGAGTGCTTGTACAGCCCCAAGGAGGGCTGCCCGGCGTGCCTGCGGGAGCCCTAAGTCAAAGGAAAGAACCTGACTGGTGGCAGAGTGTTGAACTCTAAAAACGTCCCCCACCCGAAGCCCGGGCGGAGACAACCGATCAGGCTGAGGAGGTTTGTCCTCCGCCTTGTTGGTTTTACACTGCCACAGCCGGCACCCGGCCCCTGCAGCGACCTTACCAGAGCGGGTCCCTTTACCCGCTACGCCCGGGGCACGAAAAAACCTCTTTTGACCCGAGGTAGGGGGCCCCTGTCTACGGCGAAAACTCACGCCTCCGGGGCTCCGGGAGGAAGGCACTTACCTCCTGTGAATCTTTTATGATCTCACCCAGCCGTAGACCGAATAGACGTACACCCTGAAAAGGAAGGTCTGCGAGACCTTTTCTGGAAGCATGGTCACCGGACCAAAAACGCAACCAGAGTACCCGTCTGAGGATACAGCAACACCACTACCCTGGATCACATAGGCAGTAAATCAATGGCCGCATCACCAAGGTACTTGAGACCTCGGAGCAAGAAGTCAGCCCTCTGCGGCGTAACCAGCAGGCAGCCGCAGTCCAGAAGATTCTGGAGCTCCGTCATATGCTCAGACAGATATTGCGCCGCCATGGCGAACGTCAGGGCTGGCCGCAGAGCCTGCCACTAGGAAGAGCGACCTTAACGGCGCCTCTGTCTTGCCAGCGGGGCCCTTGAATGCAGGAACACCAGAGGACTGGTCGTTGTCTTATTAAAGCGACCATAGGCGGGACACCAAGGCGACTCCTATTTCTCTTTTTTTTTTAAAACTTTCCTCAAGGGATAGTGAGCAGCAAACCGTTTGGACCCAAGTCCCTTGGAGTGTGGGAGGAAACCGGAGCACCGGGAGGAAACCCACACATGCACAGGGAGGACATGCACACCTCAGGCAGGTCATGATTAGGATCTGAGCCAGCAAGCATTACGCTGCCAGGCACAAGTTCCACTGCGTTAAAAGGAATTCTGCGGATGCTGCCATTTACAACAAACAAGGCGATTAGGAAAAAGATCATATGGGTAAGCCTTGGGCGCCCTAGGGGACCTGGAGGACCACACCACATGCACAGAAATCAGCGATTCGCCATCCTGGCTCAATCGCATCGCAGTGCGATACCAATTATAATTGCAGCTGCCGTCCCCTGATCCTCTTCTCCGTCCGAGGGACCTTCCGGATCAAAAAATCCTCCCTTGAAAAGCAAGGAGGAGGGGGACGCTTCTTGGGGGGCCTGTTGGTGACATCCGCCCTGGGGAAAATCACTAAAAACCGCCACAGCTGGTCCAGAAAAGCCCCTTGCGCAGATTGCGCTCCTAGCATGTTCAGCTCCCTTAGGAACACATAGATGCATAGAAAGGGTTAAAGGCACCCCCACAGAGCACCAGGGGACCCAGGAGGACTGCACCCGCCGCCACCAGCACCCACAGGAGAGCCCAGCTATACTTGCTGTTTGCAGCATAACCCTGAGGATCGTCAGAGAGCTGCGCCGTCAGGAACACACACCGTTACAAAGTGAAAGCAAAAAGCTGTAGACTTAGGGCTCCCGCAGGCACGCCGGGCGGCGCTCTTTGCAAACTAGGCATTTAGACTGAAGAGCTATGCTATGAGGGGGTTTTATGTGGGAAGAGAGGACGGCCCCCATGAGAGGGGCCAGCTGTTTCTTTTCCCTGCCTAGTTAACTCCTAGTGAGACCAGCATAAAACCCCACACGTAATGGAGAAGCTGCGTCTGTCAGTGAACGATAGGAGAAATTCCCCCCACCTCCTACTTAATGATATGGCAGAACAGGAAGTGAAGGGATATGGTACCTACCTTAGCATTATAGTAGGAGTCTTGTGTCTCTTCTTTTCCCAGTAAACGCTGGACACCAATGTAATACATTAGCATGGCTGCTTTACAAATCTGGCTGCCAGCACAGTGGGCGTCAGAGATTGCACTGCAAGAAAAACAGTTATTACAAGCTAATGCTGGTTATTATTGTGAATGTTCTACAAAAGACATGAACTGCTTAAAGACCGCCCACCACAGATATACTCTGTTTTGTGCACTATATACTGCGGGGGGAGCCAATACCCGATTTCCATTTGCCAATCCGCAATCACTCCACAGAGAGGCAGAACAGGAATGCCTATGTAAACAAAGCAGATCCCCATTCCGACGGGAGAATATGGAGATCTTCTGTTCCCAGTAATCAAGAACAGCGATTTCTGTGTTCTTCCTGTCAGTCCATCCCCCACACAGTTGGAACACACTAGCAGGGAACACGTTTAATCCTTTGATCGCCATTGATGTAAACCCCTTCCCTGCCAGTGTCATACAGTGATCAGTGCATTTTTTTTTTAGCACTGATCACTTTAATAATGTCACTGGTCCCCAAAAAGTGTCAGTTAGTGTTCAATTTGTCCGCCGCAATGTCAGTCCCACTAAAAAACACAAATCGCCTCCATAACTAGTAAAAAAAAAGTCCATAAATCTATCCCCTAGTTTGTAGACGCGATTACTTTTGCACAAACCAATCAATATACGGTAATTGGGATTTTTTTACCTAAAATATGTAGCAGAATATAAATTGGCCTAAACTGATAAATAAATTCGATTTTTTTTACTGGATATGTTTTATACTAGAAAGTAAAAAATATTGGTTATTTTTAAAAATTGTCACTTTTTTTGTTTATAGCGCCAAAAAAAAAAAAAAAACCCCGCAGAGGTGATCAAATACCACCAAAAGAACGCTGTTTGTGGGGAAAAAAGGACATCAATTTTGTTTGGGTACAACGTCGCATGGCCGCACAACTGTCAGTTAAAGTAACAGTGCCATATCGCAAAAAAATGGCCTGGTCATTAAAGTGGTTGTATACCCCCAAAAGGTATTTTACCTACAGGTAAGCCTATAATAAGGCTTACCTGTAGGTAAAATGAAGGTCTCCTAAACCTGTATGGTTTAGGAGATATTCCACTTGCATGCAGCCGCTGACGTCACGGCGCATGCGCCGGACCTTGCCGGAAAGTTTGCCAGAAATACAGGGTAGACGTCTCACGGCTCCGGCCACTCACAGCGCCAGAGGCGGGAACCCGGAAGAATCCACACAGCAAAGATGTCCGCTCCCTCTGCGGGGACCAGGTAGCCTTGCGGGAGCTTCGTTCTGAGGTATTTCATAATGGGCTAGTATGCAGAGCATATTAGCGCATTATGCCTTTGTCTTACAGACTTTTTTTCCAGGTATACAACCACTTTAAGGGGGCAAATCCTTTCCGGGGCTGAAGTGGTTAAATACACTGAATAAAGAAACAGTGAAGAAAACCATCCCAGTGATTATTGCTAGCGGCTATTCCATATAAAATCACATATAAAATCCGGCAGGTTGGTTGTACCCAAGTTAGCAGATCCCAGCCAATGATGCATGGCCAGGACCTGCTGATCGCCTGCGTGCAATCACAGACCAAAGCCCTGTCTTGGGAATTGACACAGGGCTCTATACAGAGGGAGCAATCTCTGTTTCTTATCTCTGCAATGCAGGAATAAAAAACAGAGATCTGTAGTAAAAAGCAGCAGACATTGCACATTGTTAGGCACACATTTAACCCCTTGATCGTCCTAGATGTTAATCCCTTCCCAGCCAGTATTAGTACAGTGACAGTGTATAGTATTAGCACCCATCACTGTATTAGTGTCACTGGTGATGCCAGTGTAAGTTAATTTTAGATTGCCCACCGCACTATCGCAGCCCCATTTTAAGTCACTGATCACAGCCATTACTAGTATAAAAAAAAAATCCAGTATATATACACACACACACACATTAGTTTGTAGGCACTATAAATTTAACACAATCCAATCAATATACACCCATTGGGATTTTTATATCAAAGACGTGTAGCAGAATAAATTTTGGCCAAAATTTATGAAGAAATTTACATTTTTATTGGATATGTTTTGTAGCAGAAAATAAAAAATGTTTTTTGTTTTTTTTTTCAAAATTTGCAGTCTTTTTTGGTTTGTATCGCAAAAAATAAAAAAAGCCAGCAGTGATCAGATACCAACAAAAGAAAGCTGTATTTGTATGAAAAAAATTATCTAAATTTTGTTTGAGTACAACGCTGCATGACCACGCAATGACCAGTTAAAGTAGCACCGTGCTAAACAGCAAAAATAGCCTGGTCATAAAGGGGGGAAACCTTCTGGAGCTGAAGTGGTTAATAGGGGTGCGCATGTTCACTGGTCTCACGATTCGATTATCAGGTCAACGATTCGATTCAATTCCGCGATGCATCACGATTACTACCCAAGTGCCCATGGTTTTCAACTTTTCATCCAAAAATTCAGCAAGCAGTCAGAAATTGAATAACTATATTTATTTTCCTCTGCTGGCGACAAGGTGGCTCTCCTGGGCAAACCACCGTCATCTGACGGCGGCTGCCAGATCACGCACTGCGAGCGCGTGCGCCCCGCCAGAGGCGTGCTCACTGTGTCCGGGGAGGGCCAGGGAGCGGTGGACTCGATCTCCGCCGGCTACCCGCGATGCCCCCTCCCCCTGAGTGAAAGAACGGAGGTCCGTGTAAGTAAACACGGACCTCCATTCTGTTAGAGGAGAAGGGAGTGATCACAGCCTTCCTCTACATGGAAGCTGTGATCACTCCCCTCCCCCTGCCAGTCAAACACTAAGACAGTTAGAACACGCCCAGGGAACATAGTTAACCCTTAGAGCGCCCCCTGCAGGTTAACCCCTTCACTGCCAATGGAATTTACACAGTAATTAGTGCATTTTTATAGCACTGATCGCTGTATAAATGCCAATGGTCCCAAAAAAAAGTGTCAAAATGTTCCGACATGCCCATTGCAATATTGCAGTACCGCTAAAAATCCAGATCGCTGCCATTACTAGTAAAAAATAAAAAAATAAAATAAAAACCCCAGAAATGAACTCATCATCCGTAAACGCGGCAACTTTTGCGCAAACCAATCAATAAAACACTGATTGCGATTTTTTTTTATCACAAATATGAGGAAGAATATAAATCGGCCAAAACCGATGCAAAAAAATGTTTTTTTTATATATATTTTTTTTAATTTGTATTTTAGCAAAAAGTAAGAAATTTGTTTTTTTTTTTCAAAATTGTCGCTCTTCTTTTGTTTATAGCGGCGATCAGAGATGACGCCGCGGTGATCAAATACCACCAAAAGAAAGCACTATTTGTGGGAAAAAAGGACGCAAATTTTGTTTGGGTACAACGTCGCACGACCGCGCAATTGTCAGTTAGGGGGCAAATCCTTCCGGGGCTGAAGTGGTTAAAAAAAAATAACACTTCCCTCAGTTCCCAGCGTGTATATAGCAAAGTCTGAAGAAACAGTGAGCACAGCTGACATCCAGACATTCCAACAGTATTTATTTAGAACAGTAAATACTATGACATCACTGTTGTATAGTGCTAGTGCAGTTTACTTCTTCATAAAAGAAAATATTAAAATGTAAAAAAGGGATTTTATTAAAACTTACCGTAAAATCCTTTTCTCCGAGTTCAGTGACAGACGCAGCTCTCCATTACGTTTGGGGTTTATGCTGGTCTCACTAGGAGTTAACTAAGCAGGGAAAAGAAACAGCTGGCCCCTCCCATGGGGCCGTCCTCTCTTCCCAGATAAACCCCCTCCATGGAATAGCTCACCAGTTTGTACACAAGCCGTACAAGAACAGAGCACAGGGGGGTGGGTGCTGCGTCTGTCAGTGAACTCGGAGAAAAGGATTTTACGGTAAGTTTTAATAAAATCCCTTTTTCTCCTATCGTTCACTGACAGACGCAGCTCTCCATTACGTGTGGGGATGTCCCCAAGCTGTGTGAAAAAGAGGGGTTGGTAAACGCTAATAACTGTACCAAACAGAACCTCTAAGGAGGCGCCAGACACGCCTACACTGCGGCCTGCAAAACTTTGCGGCCAAAAGCAGCATCTGAAGATGCAAACACATCAACTTTATAAAACTTAGTGAAAGTGTGAACCGAGGCCCAAGTGGCCGCCTTGCACACCTGTGACACCGAGGCCTGGTGTCTAAAAGCCCAGGAAGTGCTAACAGCCCGGGTAGAATGAGCCGTGACCGGAAAAGGGGGAACCTTGCCCCAAACAGAATATGCATGGGTCACGGTCTGTCTGATCCAACGAGAGATCGTAGCCAACGAGGCCGCCAAACTTTTGCGCGGACCCTCAGGCAGCACAGAGCATCAGTTTTTTTTGTCGTCGGTCCCCCTTCCGCCCCTGAAAAGGGGGGGGGGGCGGAACTCTCACTCACCACTCCGCAAGCGCCATGGGTAGCCACCCAGTCGCAGACTTTCCGCCCCTGCCTGGACAGCACTCTGCAGGCCAGAATTCACCCTACTGAATCGCATTTGAGCTGGGCATAAGTGGGGATCACCCCAGGCCACCCGCACAGAACGGGCACTATGCGGCGAGTCCCCATACTTCGGGACTGGCTCGCAACAGTCGGCCAGATCGGGGAAAATACAGAGCCCCTGGACTCTCCATGCCCCAACCGGCTTCTTGATAGCAGATCATCTTGATAGAATGCAAGAAAATAAAATAAAAAGAATGGTCGCAAACAGGACCGCAATTCCCCTAAAGGGAAGCCAGGTCAACTCCTTGCAAACTAGGCATTTAGACTGGTGAGCTATTCCATGGAGGGATGGGAGGGGCCAGCTGTTTCTTTTCCCTGCCTAGTTAACTTCTAGTGAGACCAGCATAAACCCCACACGTAATGGAGAGCTGCGTCTGTCAGTGAACGATAGGAGAAATATAACCTGTAAATTTTACAGTGTAACACACCTGGTACCACTACCTCTACAAAACAGAGCACTTCTTGACTGGCAAAAATTACAGTGAACCTGTAACACACACTAGGTTGCAGAAATGTCAGGTTCACTGTGATGTTTGCTTGCCACTGCCACGGTGCCACCGCCAGTCAACAGACTCAACAGAACATGGTTGTGTGATAGATACAGCTCAGCTAGATTGGCGTTATAAGATCTCGTCACACTTAGTCACTTTACAGAAAACTTTACCTGCAGTGCACTGCATTCTACCACAATTACACCTGTAACTGAAGTCAAGCCAAGCCACCATTAGAGGTAGGAAAATCCTTGACAGAATAAATTGTCAATTGAAACTTAAAACCTTGAGTAAATCCTTATGGGATCACAAATATACACACGCAAACCCCAAAAAAAAACACACGTCATTGAATCAGAATCCTGAGAAAGGGCAGGACAGTGGCCTGGCCTCTGGGCCAAGCAGTCCAGTTGGGTCGGTGTGTGTTTTTTTTGTTTTTGTGTGTATTTGTGTCATCCAATAAAGATTTTATCAAGATTTGAAAGTTTCAATTTATTCTTTCAAGGATTCTCCTTCCTCTGGTGGCTTGGCGGGCGTCAGTTGTCTGAAAAAAACTTTTAGTATATTTATTTGGTTCATGAGAGGGGAGGGGGAAGAGGGAGAGAGGGGAGGGGTGAAGTTTGGCATCAGTTGTCTGGAAATTTTAGTCTTTGGCTGAGGGAGGGTTAAATTAACCCCTAGACACTTTTTGTAAAACTGAATATGGTCAATCTTCAAGAACAAACTATCTCAGTCAGTGGCAGATAAAATATAAAACACTGGTGTGATGGATGGTGTGGCAGACTGGAAGGGGCATTGGGCAGTGCATACTGCAGTGCATCTGCATGGAGTGGGCAACCAGACATGACAGCACTTCCTCCCTGGACCGTCACCTGGAAGTGCAAAAAAAAAAAAAAACCCCATGGATCACTGGAGTGCTGCTCAGCATTTGGGAATATGTAGATTTTTCTGAAAGAACACTAGTTGATCCACATGCTCTGGCTTGAGGGTGCTTCTTTTTGCAGTTACCACATCTCCTGCAGTGGAGAAAACCTGCTCTGCAGACATGCTTGTGCCTAGGATACGCAAGTGTTGCTTTGACAGCTGAGAAAGGAGGGGAAATATGACCTCATGCTCACGCCTCCAGTTCAAAGGGTCCTCGGTGAGAGGTAGAGGTGGGGCTTTACATTAATTTTCCATTTCCTCTTCAGCCTTGGCATAGGGGGTCTTGGGTTCTATTGTACCTTCAGTGTCAGTCAAAGACTGTCCCAGCAAAGTCATGAGCAGCGATCTAGACCTTCTTGTGGGAGGAGATGGAGAATGGTTGTCCTCCTTGATGGGTGTTTCTTCTTCCAGAGTTGCTTTTTTCCTAGGCACTTGATCCTCCTCGTCATGTGTCCTCTTACTAGATGAATCTGTGTTTGTATAAAAAAATTGTGAATGAACTGGCTGTGATTCCGATGGGGTAAGAAAACCACACAGGAAGGAATCGGTGCAGTTCCCGCAGCCCGCACCGCATCGGAAGCAGCAGGGTTTACCACAAAGCTACCTACTAGCACTGCTGGGCTAGCTACTGCTGTTTCAAGAAACATGATGAAATTCAAATGACCTCCAAGGATGCAGCCTTCTCAGTCACTCCTCTGTATATCTCCAATCTCTCCTCCTCTGTGGATAAAAGGCAGTCTCTTAAAGCAAGGATCCAGTGCAGAGGCTGCATGAAGGATCTTCTTCTCTGCCTCACTGCTGTACCTCTTCTGGAGATCTGTTTTGATGGCATTCCTGATCTCATGGATTATGGGTGTGTCTCCCATGGTGTCTGCCATGCTCTGGCTCATGCTCGGGAGTTGTGCATTTAGAGGGGCAATGAGAGAAACTGTTGGATTGCGCTCTTCTGACATCAGCATGGTTTCACCCTTCATTGGCTTTAATGCACTTACAGCGTCCTCTGCATTTGACACATCGGTTTCATTGAGAGTGCAGAGATCGGACTCTCCTTTTCTGACTTCTGGAGAGAGCAAGGTAGCACAGACTGCTGTTCTAAGAACCTCTCGACCATGTCAAAAGCGCTGTTCCATCTTGTGGACACATCAGTTTTCAGCTTATGATTCTTCAGGCCAAGGCATTTCTATTTCTCTTTTAGACAGTGGCTTGCTATGGTGCTGCGCTGAATGAATGTGGATATCCATCGCACTCTGCCAAGAAGAGAGCCTGGAGAGCGTGGCCACTTTCAGCTCCTTCTGGGACGCAAGGTTTAGTGTATGGGCGAAGCATTTTACATGAGGTAATTTTCCAGCCTACGCTTTGGTTTCGTGGTAGAGTGCAGGTATAACATTTTCTGTAAAGTGATTTTGTGATGGGATCTTGTAACGCAGCTCTATCGTCTTCAACAGGTAGTGAAAACCGGTGTTGTCCACAGTAGAGTAAAGTCGTAGGTCCTTAACTATGAAAGCTGCCACAGCTTTTGTTATTCTCTTCCCTCTTTTAGAGCTGGGTAGCAAAGTTGGCAGTATAGCATCAATTCTTGGCTGAGCTGGGACTATTTGCATGGCACTGGTGGTGGCAGTGGCACTGGTGGTGGCGACGGGTAGGATCTCAGAGTGAAAACAGCTAACGTGGTTTCAAAAGTTAGTAGTATTCTCTAGATATTTAATTTTTGTGTGACAGTTTTTACACACAGCGTGTGTCTTGTCCAATTCATGCTTCCCTGGTTGTTAATAAAAGCCAAAATGTGTCCAGACGTTTGCTTTTAAAAAGCTAGGTGCATTTTTTATCTCTGATATTTTACTTTAGCATGCCATGGAATTTTTACTGACTCTGTCAGTATAAAAAAAAGAAAGAACAAATTAATTAAGTCACTATGTTAAGTGACCATAAAAGCAAAAGCAACAAGTTTGCTATACAAGTTAAATAAATGCACAACACTACTTGGCTGCTGCTTTTCTTATGAAGGCAACAAAGTGATGGCTCAGTCTCTCTATGAAGGGAACTGGGGGAATAGGGCTGCCTGTCACCTTCGATGTAGGCCGGGGTTTGGTTTATTTTAACTTGGATTGTGGACTGCCATGAGGTATTTATTTAAAGCAGAACTCCGGGAAAAAACTTTTTTCCATGTTCTTGTTGCCGATCTCCTACCTTCACCAACTATGCTATCCATCTTCTGCTGAGCTCTGTAGTTCCTCTGTAGTAGCCTGCTGAAGTTGCTGAAAAAAACGTTATTCCCCTGTGGTTTCCTGTTTGTAAGACCACTGGGCTCTCTCCATGCTGTCCTAGCTGTAGCGGTCTGACATGCCCACCTGTAGTTCTGTAGAGCAGGCAGGGGAGGAGATAGAAGTGTAGTGGGAGCGGAGGGGGTTTCCCCAGCCCACGGTCTGTGCCACCCATGGAGGAGGTGCCCTCCTCCTCCTCTCTCCTTCTCTGCTCCTTGTCAGTCACTGCCCCCACTCTGCCCCTCTCGCCGCGCACTAACTCTGTGCAGAGCGGGATCGCGTTATCAGAAAGCATCCGATGGCACAGTGGGGGTCTCGGGCTGTGACAGTTATGTATGTGAATCACCAGTGTAATGTCCTGCACATTATCTCTATGCAGAGCGGGATCGCGTTATCAGAAGCATCCGATGGCACAGCGGGGATCTCGGGCTGTGACAGTATTGTATCTGAATCACCAATCAGTGTAATGTCCCGCCCACCAGCATTGGAACAGTGCACTGTCAATCACAATGCCGGTGGGTGGGACATTACACTGATTGGTGATTCAGATACAATACTGTCACAGTCCGAGATCCTCGCTGTACCACCGGATGCTTTCTAATAACGATCCCGCTCTCCATAGAGATAATGTGCGGGACATTAAACTGATTGGTGATCCACATACATAATTGTCACAGCCCGAGACCCCCACTGTGTTATCCCATGATTACTGATAACGATCCCGCTCTCCACAGGTGGTGACATGCAGACATGGTACACAGGTGGTGACACGCTGGCATGGTACACAGGTGGTCACGGATGACATGGTACACAGGTGGTCACGGATGACATGGTACACAGGTGGTGACATGCTAACATGGTACACAGGTGGTCACGGCTGACATGGTACACAGGTGGTCACGGATGATATGGTACACAGGTCGTGACATGCTAACATGGTACACAGGTGGTCACGGCTGACATGGTACACAGGTGGTCACGGCTGACATGGTACACAGGTGGTGACATGCAGACATGGTACACAGGTGGTGACATGCAGACATGGTACACAGTGGTCACGGCTGACATGGTACACAGGTGGTGACATGCAGACATGGTACACAGGTGGTCACTTCTGACATGTTACAGAGGTGGTGACATGCTGACATGGTACACAGGTGGTTGCTGCAGACATGGTACACGGGTGGTCATGGCTGACAAGGTACACAGGTGGTCACTGATTGCTGTTTTGAAAGATCTCAAATCTACAGCTTGAGGAATATTTCTAATAGCGAATTACAGCAGAGTAGTGTGTATCATTATGGGATGTTTGTACAGTGTGTATAATATATCATTATGGGATATGTGTGTACAGATCAGTAATGATTACAGAAAGTAAGGGCAATAAGTTTATCTTCTTGTGGCTGGAGAGGAGAGAACATGCTTTGCATTTATAAGACTGTAATCTATCCTGCTGTGTTGTGTATCACTGGTTAGTGGGCCTGGCTTCAGAATGAGGAGTGTGATTCATGTTGAAGTGGGCTTGTTCACATTTACATTCACAGGCTAGTGTACCTCCCACATTCATTGAAATGTGCAAAGGCTGATGGGAAATGTAGACTAAACAGAAGAGTGATTGCATAATTTCCTCTTCTCTCTAACAGAGTATTCCTAGTACATGGTGCATCATTTAAAACGAGAGAGAGCACTTCCTGTAAATTAGATTGGACATATCCCTTCAATGGTAAGGAATTTCACGAATCTAGTAACTGTTTAGTGTTCAGTGTAGGGGGGTGTACTAATGGGGAATTTTTTGAAAATCCCGGAGTTCTGCTTTAAACCTCTGATGTGGACTACTTTTTTTATTATAGTTATTATGTGAGGTATAAGTATGAGGTGCGGCGGAGACAGGGTGACACAGCCCTATTAACCACTTGCCGACTGCCAACCGCAGGTTGACGGCGACAAGGTGGCTCGATATCGCAAACCTGCGAGATCTTGCACTGTGAGCGCGCGCGCGCACGCCGCCGGAGGCGTGCTTGCTGTGTTCGGGGGGGGGGGGGGGGGGGCC
>BLSH010432038.1:1692047-1711975 GCA_018402905.1 Glandirana rugosa
GCAAGAAAGTGACGCCCCTGGCCAGGGAGCGGGTGCGGCGGACTCGACCTCCCCCGGCTACCCGTGATGCCCTCCCCGCAGTGAAAGAACGGAGGTCCGTGTAAGTAAACACGGATCTCCATTCTGTGAGAGGGGGAAGGGCTGTGATCACAGCCTTCCTCTATATGGAAGTTGTGATCACTCCCCTTCCCCTGCCAGTCAAACACTCTCACACTTAAAACACACCCAGGGAACACAGTTAACCCTTAGAGCGCCCCCCCCCAGGTTAACCCCTTCACTGCCAATTGCATTTACACAGTAATCAATGCATTTTTATAGCACTGATCGCTGTATAAATGCCAATGGTCCCAAAAAAGTGTCAAAATGGTCCGACATGTCCGCCGCAATATCGCAGTACCGCTAAAAATCACAGATCGCCACCATTACTAGTAAAAAATAAAAAAAATTAATAAAAACCCCAGAAATGAATGATCCGTAAACGCGGCAACTTTTGCGCAAACCAATCAATAAATGCCGATTGCGATTTTTTTTTTAATCACAAATATGAGGAAGAATATAAATCTGCCAAAACCGTTGAAAATGTTTTTTTATATTTTTGTTGGATTTTTATTTTAGCAAAAAGTAAGAAATTTGTTCTTTTTTTTTTTTTGCTAAATTGTCGCTCTTCTTTTGTTTATAGCGGCGATCCGAAATGACGCAGAGGTGATCAAATACCACCAAAAGAAAGCTCTATTTGTGGGAAAAAAAGGACGCAAATTTCGTTTGGGTACAACGACGCACGACCGCGCAATTATCAGTTAAAGCGACGCAGTGCAGAATCGCAAAAAGTGGGAAATCCTTCTGGGGCTGAAGTGGTTAAACAACTACTTGAAAGATACTATTAAATTCCACACCCCTATAGTGTATTAGTAGTAATAATTCAATAAAGCAACAAATTCCATTAGGATGGATGGGTACCTGATGACGAGTGGTGCACTGGTAGTCTGGTCTGTGGTTTCATGCAGCAGCCTGTGAGGTGAGGAGGACGGAGAGACAAGCGCGGCCTGGGACGCTGGCCTTAGGCCTCAGGCCTGGATCACTTGGGTCTGTCTTCAGCAACCTGGAGGACAAGTGCTGGTTTGGGTCTGCAGCAGCGTGCCTGAGTGACAGTGTGACACAGCATGAGACAGAGGAAGACTATCTCTGCTGGGCCTGGGACCAGGAGTTGGGGACACTCACTCCACGTGTCTCCCCTCCTGCAGCATCCAGCTCAGCTCCACACTTCGGCTCCTTTCGGCTGTTTTCGACGAGACGTGACGAGCAGATGACGTCATCACATGAGAATCAATTATTGACAGTCGCTGCATCGATGCCGCATCGTGGGCTGCCGAATCGCGATGCATCGATTAAATTCCGCAGCCCTAGTGGTTAATATGTTGATCTGTTTTTAACCACTTGCCGACTAGCTCACGCAAATACACTGTGGCAAGCTGGTCAGATAGCAAAAACTGCCATACCTGTACGTCTGCTCGTGCATGTGGTATAGCGGGCGTGCAATGCCAGCTGCGCACCGCGAGAACTCGTCAGCAGGTCCGGCGAACTCAATGTCTGCCGGGTATAGAGGCAGAATGCAGATATCTGTTCTGCCAGATGGCATGGCAGAGATCTACTGTTCCCAGTGACCGGGAACATCGATCTCTGTCATGTCCTAGTAAGCCCACCCCCCTACAGTTAGAACACACTGAGGGAACACAGTTAACCCCTTGATCGCCCCTAGAGTTAACCCCTTCCCTGCCAGTGTCATTTTTACATTGGATCACTGCATTTTTATAGCACTGATCAATGTAATAATGTCACTGGTCCCCAAAAAAAGGGATTTTATTAAAACTTACCGTAAAATCCTTTTCTCCGAGTTCACTGACAGACGCAGCTCTTTATTGACTTGTGGGTTTATGCTTGTCCCACTAGGAGTTAACTAGGCAGGGAAAAGAACAGCTGGCCCCTCCCATGGGGCCGTCCTCTCTTCCCACATAAACCCTCCACATAGCATAGCTCCTCAGTACGTATACAAGCCGTACCGAAAACAGCACAGAGGGGTGGGTGCTGCGTCTGCCAGTGAACTGAGAAAAGGATTTTACAGTAAGTTTTAATAAAATCCCTTTTTCTCCTACGTTCACTGACAGACGCAGCTCTTCATTGACTTGTGGGGATGTCCCAAAGCTGTGTCAAAAAAGAGGGGTGGGTAAACGATAACAACTGTACCCAACAGAACCTCTAAGGAGGCGCCAGACGTGCCTACACTGCCGCCTGCAAAACTTTGTGGCCAAAAGCAGCATCCGAAGATGCTAAGACATCAATCTTATAAAACTTAGTGAAAGTGTGTACCGAGGCCCAAGTGGCCGCCTTGCACACCTGTGACACCGAGGCCTGGTGTCTGAAAGCCCAGGAAGTGCTAACCGCCCGGGTAGAATGAGCCTTGACCGGAAAAGGGGGGACCTTGCATCGAACAGAATATGCGTGGGTCACGGTCTGTCTAATCCAACGAGAGACAGTAGCCGACGAGGCCGCCAAACCCTTGCGCGGACACTCTGTCAGCACAAACAAAGAATCGGACTTCCGAAAGGAAGCTGTAGCAGCCAAATACACTCGTAAGGCCCTTACTACGTCTGAGGCATGCAACTCAAACTCTTTTGGGTATGAAGGACGTGGGCACAATGAAGGAAGAACAATATCTTCATTAATGTGAAAGGAAGAAACCACTTTCGGAAGGAAAGAAGAAGAGGGTCGCAAGACCGCCTTGTCCTTGTGCAGGAGTAGGTAGGGAGACTTGCACGACAGTGCCACCAACTCAGACACCCATCTGGCGGATGTGATGCCCACCAAAAAGGCCACCTTCTGCGACAGCAGTTGTAAGGAAATCTCCCTGATTTTTTTCATATGGCGGTTTCTGAAGCACAGAAAGCACCAAATTTAAGTCCCACGGAGCCATCGGAGACCTCACCCGAGGCGCCACATGTCGCACACCTTGTACAAAGGTACGAATCAACGAATGCGAAGCCAAAGGTCTCTGAAAAAGAATTGCCAGAGCAGATACCTGGCCCTTGAGAGTACTCAAAGCCAGTTTTTTGTTCAGGCCTTGCTGCAAAAAGGTAAGGACCCTTGACACCACGTAAGAGCGAGGGTTATGACCCTCCGCCTCGCACCAGGCTATGTAAGCCTTCCAGGTGCGGTGATATATCTTGCGAGAAGTACACTTGCGAGCCTTTAACAAGGTAGGGATCACGGAGTCAGCGACTCACCTGTCCCTCAGCACCTGGGACTCAATAGCCAGGCCGTCAAAACCAGCGACGGTAAAGCAGGGTGCATGATGGGCCCCTGAGACAGTACATCGTCTCGCAGCGGGAGCCGCCAGGGAATGTCCACCACCATTTGCACCACGTTGGCATACCACGCGCGCCCTGGCCAATCTGGAGCCACCAGGATTATTGGTATTCCCTCCGCTACTACCCTGCGTATCAATCACGGTAGAAGCTTTATTGGAGGGAATGCATACAAAAGGCGATAATGGCCCCAGGGGGCTATCAGAGCATCCGTGGCCACTGCCAACATGTCCCTCGTTCTGGATACAAAGGTCTTCACTTTGTGATTGAACCGAGACGCCATGAGATCCATGTCCGGCGTCCCCCATCTGCGGCAAATCTGGTTGAATACCTCCGGATGGAGAGACCACTCTCCCTGGTCCAGCGTCTAGCGACTGAGAAAGTTCGCCTGCCAGTTTTCCACGCCTGGAATGTAAATGGCGGAGATTGTCGGAACGTGGCGTTCCGCCCAACGCAGTATCAGAGATGCCTCCGCCGCTGGACTCCTCGTGCCGCCCTGATGGTTCACATATGCCACAGCTGTGGCATTGTCCGACTGAATCCGAATCGGATGACCCTTACACCTCACTGTCCAGTGAGATAGGCATAACCTGATCGCTCTCAGCTCCAGCACATTGATGGGGAGGCAAGCTTCCTGCACCGACCAATGGCCCTGAGCAGATAGCCGTCCCAGCCCGAAAGGCTGGCATCCGTGGTGATGATCACCCACTGAAGGGGCAGGAATGACTTCCCCTGAGTCAGTGCCGAGTCCCGAAGCCACCAGGTCAGAGATGCCCTGGTCTGGGAGTTCAGGCGGATCAGAAGGTCCAAGGACCGAGGAGACCTGTCCCACCGAGACAGAATCGCTCGCTGAAGAAGACGAGTGTGACTCTGGGCGCAAGGTATTGCCTCGAAAGTTGAAACCATGAGCCCCAGCACCCGCATACAAAATCGTAATGAAGACCGACGGTGTGACAGGAGGGTTTGCACCGCAGACTGTAGCGACAGCAAATTGGCCGGAGGAAGGAACACCTTCGCCTGCTCTGTGTCCAGAATCAGATCCAGATACTCCAGGCGATGGGCTGGAGACACGGTTGACTTCTGCAGGTTGAGCAACCAGCCAAAGTCCTGTAGCGAGGTCATGGTGATTCTCACATTCTCCTCCAGAGCCGCGGCGGACTCCGCTCGCAGGAGCAGGTCGTCGAGGTAGGCTAGTACCGCAATGCCTCTCTGCCGCAGTAACGCCAGCACCGGTGCTACCAGTTTTGTGAAAACTCGAGGGGCCGAGGCGAGCCCGAAAGGGAGTGCCACAAATTGATAATGGAGGTCCCCCACTGCAAAGCGAAGGAAGCGCTGATGCCGTGGACAAATGGGAACATGGAGATACGCATCCCTGATGTCCAGAGACGCCAGGAATTCCCCTTGACGGAGGGCAGCCACAACTGAGCGGATTGATTCCATCTGGAACTTTTGTGCCTTCACATACCAGTTCAGGGCCTTTAGGTCCAGTACTGGTCGGACCCCCCCTCCTTTTTTGGGGACCACAAACAGGTTTGAGTAGAAACCTCGAAACCTCTCCGCTGGAGGCACTGGCACGATCACTCGTTGGTCCGAAAGTGCTTGCACAGCCCCAAAAAGAGGGCCTCTCGGCGTGCCTGCAGGAGCCCCAAGTTCGATGGGAAGAACCTGTCTGGGGGTAGAGTGTTGAACTCTATCCTGTACCCGGCGGACACCACTTCCTGGACCCACCAGTCGCAAATGCGAGCAAGCCACCGGTCTGCGAAACCCAGAAGACGTCCCCCCACGCGAAGGCCGGGTGGGGGCAGCCCATCAGGCTGAGGAGGGCTTGTCCTCCGCCTTTTCGGTCTTTCGCTGCCACTGCCGTTTTCCGGCCCCTGCAGCGGCCTTACCAGAACGGGTCCCTTTGCTCCGTGGCGCGAAAAAAACTCTTTTGACCCGAGGCAGGGGGCCCCTGTCTACGGCGAAACTCACGCTTCTGGGGCTCTGGGAGGAAAGTGCTCTTACCTCCTGTGAAATCCTTAATGATCTCACCCAGCCGTGGACCGAATAGACGTCCACCTTGAAAGGGGAGGTCTGCGAGGCCTTTTTTGGATGTGTGGTCCCCGGACCATGAACGTAACCAAAGCACCCGTCTAAGGATGACGGCAAAAACCGTCATTCTGGACCACATAGGCAGTAAATCCACAGCCGCGTCACAAAGGTACTTGATACTCTGATGCAAAAAAATCATCCCTCTGCGGCGCATCCATCAGGCGGCCGCAGTCCAGATCATTCTGGAGCTCCGCCATACGCTCAGACAGGTGTTGCGCCGTCATGGCGGACGCCAGGGTTGGCCGCAGAGCTGAGCCTGCTACCAGGAAGAGAGCTTTTAACAGCGCCTCTGTCTTTCTATCAGCAGGGTCCTTAAAGGAAGGGGCCCCTTCCAGAGGAATGGTCGTCGCCTTATTCAGATGAGCTATCGATGGGTCCACCACAGGCGATTCCCATTTTTCAAAAAGCTGTCCTCAAAGGGATAGCGAGTGTCAAAACGTTTGGACAGTGAAAAAGAATGCTGCGGACGCTGCCATTCACGATAGATCAGATGATCAAAAAATTGATCGTAGGGGTAAGCCTTGGGGGCCTGGTGGACCCACACACATACGCCGATGTCTGCGATTCGCCACCCTGGCTCAGTCGCAGCGTAGTGTGAATACCAGTGATAATCGCGGAAACCAGCGTTTTTTTTGCGCGCTGCTGCCGCCCCCTGGTCCTCTTCTCCGTCCAAGGGACCCAGTTCACCGTCAGAGATCCACTGGGGTCCCTGTGACCCCCGAGGACATTTCCGGATCAGAGCCCCCCCCCCTGAAGAACCAGGGGGAGGAGGAGGACGCTTCTTAGGGCCCTGATGGGCGACATCCGCCCGGGGAAGAAATTCACTAAAGACCGCCCGCAGCTGGTCCAAAAAAAAAAACCCTTGCGCAGATTGCGCCGACGCTGAGTCCTCCTCAGCAGGTTCAGCAGTATAGTCTGCCATCGTTCTTCCCCAGAAATCACCCTCAGCAACAAGCAGAAGTATACTTAGGGGAGCCAAGCCAACGTCATATGCACTTCCATATCGCAACCCCCAGTGGAACGCAAGGAAGTTCCGGCCACTCGGTTCTGACTTCTCCTAACAGTGAGTGGATATGTACCTGTTGTTCTCTATATACTGTCTGCAATACTAACCCCCGTGTATGCTATATCCCTGATACATGTAATCCACACCCCCTGGTGAGTGGTAGCCCGTGGACTGAAATCTGAAAGAGGCCCGATGTAAGGAGCTATCTACAACAGTGTTTAAAGACTTGACTGGCGCAGTGAGTGGGGTGTATGTCGGAGGGGAGCACCTTTGTTTTCCTGCTCTGGTCCCCACGACCCCGCACTACTCTATTGATTGCTGATTAATGCACGCAGCACCTCTTATAAGGAACCTTTATATAAGTGTTGGTTTTATTTCATTTCACGATTGCTGATCATTGCATGGAGCACTTTCTATAAGTAATATATGTAACAGTTTTTTTCACACTACTGCACTGACTTTGCACATAAGCATTTTTAAGTGACGTTTTAGTTGTTTGAGTACTGCTGTTTTTAACTCAATATTGTTCACACTGCTGCACTTATACAATTTTCTCCCATAATATTTAACATATACTCCATAGCACTTTAAACTAGGCACAGCTATATTTATTCACCTATATTCACCTGGAGCTACAGCACACACATACTATATACATTCTATGGTCTATTTCAACATCCTTTTCTTCAAAGGTTTCATAAGTTTTTTATTTATAATCTAAGTGTGCTAGTATATTTCTCCATAGACAAACCTCTGGCAGCGCCAAGCCCACTAACCACATATAACACAGACTTAATCTAGATTCTAGATCTCGGTGGGGGCAGCAGCCTAGATCTCTCCGCCTACGTTTGAGAGCAGCGCCACACCACATATTTCTTATATAGAAGTATACTTAGCTTGAGGCACCCCCACACAGCTGCACACCACACCAGGGAGACCCAGGAGGACTGCACCCACCGCCACCAGCACCCACAGGAGAGCCCAGCTATACTTGCTGTTTGCTGCCTGTAACTGAGGATCGTCAGAAGAGCTGCGCCGCCAGGAGCACACACCGTTCCAAAGAGAAAGGAAAACGTCTGTAGCACGTTTTTACAGCAGCAGGGGAATCCAATATGGCCATTGAGTAAACTCTAGAGGCCGAAACCACCTGCAGGGGAAGTGTACTATCGCAAATGGCCGCCCTGATCGCTAGAGGGAAAGCTCCATAAGCCCAGCATGTCCGGGACTATGGGAAAATGGCGGAGGTCTGCCGCAAAATGGTGGCAGTTCGCCGCAATTTGAAAAAGCGGCGCCAACGATCGAGTGCGGTGCGGGGGGGATGGGGAGAAGGGGCCCCATGCGCCCCTACCAGCGGCTACCCAGAATTTTTTTTTTTTCGGAGGTCGTCGGTCCCCCCTCCGCCCCTGAAAGGGGGAAGGGAGGAACTCACCACTCCTGTCGGGCGCAGCGGGTAGCCACCCGTTTGCAGACCTTCCGCCCCTGCTTGGACGGGATGCTGCCGGCCAAGAAATTGCCCGAACCGAATCACAATGCGGGACTTGGGCACAGATAGGGGTCACCCCAGGCCGCCCTATGGTATGGGGGCGGGCACTATGCGGCGGGTCCCCATACCGCGGGACTGGCTCGCATCGGTCGGCCAGACCGGGGAAAGTGCAGAGTCTGAGCGACTCTCTATGCCCCGACCGGCTTCTTGATAGCAGACTTCTTGCTTGATAAAAGTAATTGCAAAAAAGTAAAGAATAAAAATAAAAGTAAAAGTAAAAAAGTGATCACAGTCCACACCGCAAATCCCCTAAGGGAGCCAGGTCAACTCCTATGCAAACTAGGCATTGAAACTGAGGAGCTATGCTATGTGGAGGGTTTATGTGGGAAGAGAAAACGGCCCCATGGGAGGGGCCAGTTGTTCTTTTCCTTGCCTAGTTAACTCCTAGTGGGACAAGCATAAACCCACAAGTTAATGAAGAGTTGCGTCTGTCAGTGAACCTAGGAGAAAGTGTCATTTGAGGTCAGATTTGTCCGCCGCAATGTCGCAGTCCCGCTAAAAATCGCAAATCGCTGCCATTACTGGTAAAAACGAATTTTAAAAAGTCCAAAAATCTATCCCATAGTTTGTAGACACGATAACTTTTGCTCAAACCAATCAACATACAACTACTGCGATTTTTTTTTAACAAAAATATGTAGAATACATATCCGCCTAAACTGATTAATACATTTGTTTTTTTAGATTATTTTTTTTGGATATTTATTATAGCAAAAAGTAAAAAATAATGTTTTTTTTTTCAAAATTGTCGCCATTTTTTTGTTTATACTACAAAAAATAAAAACTGCAGAAGTGATCAAATACCACCAAAAGAAAGCTCTATTTGTGGGAAAAAAGGACATACATTTTGTTTGGGTACAGCATCAAAAAAAAAAAAAAAATGGCATCAGGAAGGGGCTAAATCCTACCGGGGCTGAAGTGGTTAAACAGATGTTTTATTTTTGTTTTTACTCGACGGATTACAAAGGGGTATGCAAAATACTAGAATATACACACACACATAGAAATGAGAACAGGGATTGCTGCACAAACTTCTTTATTCCAAGAAGAAGAAAGTCCAAAGTTACATGGTAACAGTTTCGGGCTAACATTGATAAAGCCCTTCTTCAAAGACCAAATACCTACAAGTGACCATACACCTAATGTGTTATATAGGACACCTGTAACAATTAGACATTGATTAAATTGCTAATTGCTTACTACAATGAATCTGGAAACCATTTTTAACCCTTATACATATATCTTAGTCCATATAGAATGTAAAGTATCTCATATAGGAACAATGTATTTCAGCAGGTGTGATCAATTTTCCCCTAATTCTAGATATAATCAGAACCAGGTCTGCACACCAGGAAAAATCTGTAAAGAACAAAACTAAAAAATATAAGCTTCAAAAAAAAAAAAAAATTTGCAAAAGCCAATTCAAAGAATATATATATAAAAATAGATAAAGAGATTTTTAAAAAAAAAATAACAAAGAAAATATACATGAAAACAAACAAAACCATATTCTATTATGCCTCGAGTTATATGATGAAATGTCCATGAACAAACAAGCAAGGTAATCTCATGACTATCCGATCAATCATGATAGTTAGCGATATCTGCAGGTCTATTGCCACTATTTACTCCTCATAAAAACAGGTACAGATCAAAATCATTGTTTAACCCTTTCGGTTGGTGTCCAAACGGTGAATCCAACGAACTTCTTTCTTCCGAAGGTCTCGTACATGATCACCCAGCCCCCCCCCCGTCTATTTTTGAATACACCATCAATGACCATGAATCTCAATTGCGAGACTTAATGGCCTTTTTCTTGAAAATGTCTAGCAACTGGCTGATTCAATTTATCTTGTATAGCGTATTTGTGTCTCGCTATCCGATCTTTGATTTTTTGTGTGGTTTCTCACACATACACCGTCCCGCATGGACACTTGATAATATATACCACATAAGACGACTGACAAGTAAAGTAGTCTCTTATTGGTATAGAATAACCTTTCTGAGGATGTGTAAATTGCTTCCCTTTTATCATACAGGTACATTGGCTGCAAGATAAGCATGGGAATGAGCCTGTATTTGGGGGTCCCAAAAAAGTGATGGGGGGGGGGGGTTGTTTTATTAAATTGGTCTGATCTAACCACCCTATCATATATAGTCCTACCGCGATGATATGAAGGCAGAGGGAATTGTTGAAACAATCCAGGACAGTGGGATCGTTTTTTGCGGTAAGTAAAAAAATCCTATTTTCTCAATCGTTCATTGACGGACGCAGCCTCTATTCTTGACATGTGGGGATGTCCTAAAGCAGTGTCACAAACGAGGGGTGGGCAACAACAACAATAGTACCCAACAAAAGAGTTCTCCGGGAAGTGCCAGACGCGACTCACACCACCACCTGCAAAACTTTGCGGCCAAAAGCAGCATCGGAAGATGCTGCAACATCAACTCTGTAAAACTTGGAAAAAGTGTGCACCGAGGACCAAGTGGCCGCCTTGCACACCTGAGAAACCGACGCCTGGTGTCGGAAAGCCCAGGAAGTACTAATCGCCCTGGTAGAGTGAGCCGTGACCGGAAAGGGGGCTCCTGGCACCGAACAGCATACGCACGGGTCACCATCTGTCGTATCCAAAGGGATATGGTGGCCGACGAGGATGTCATCCCCTTGAGCGGGCCATCCACCGCGACAAAAAGCGCATCGGACCTCCAAAACGAGGCTGTGGCTGCCAAATACACCCGCAGAGCCCTAACCACATCCAGAGAGTGCAAAACAACTTCCTTTTGATGAGACGGATGAGGACACAGTGAAGGGAGGACAATGTCCTCATTGATGTGAAAAGAAGAGACCACCTTCAGTAAGAAGGACGGAGAAGGGCGCAAAACCGCCTTGTCCCTGTGCATGACCAAGTACGGGGACCTACAGGACAGAGCCGCCAGCTCAGACACCCGCCTAGCGGATGTTATCGCCACCAGAAAGACCACTTTCTGCGAGAGCAGTTGCAGGGAAATTTCCCTGATATTTTCGAAAGGCGGCTTCTGAAGCACTGAAAGGACCAGATTAAGGTCCCAAGGCGCCAAAGGCGACCGTACCTGGGGAGCGACATGACGAACCCCTTGGACAAAGGTACGGATCAAGGAATGCGTAGCCAAGGGGCGCTGAAAAAGAATCGCCAGGGCAGAAATCTGCCCCTTAAGCGTGCTCAATGCCAACTTGTGATCTAGGCCTTGCTGAAGAAAGGCCAGCACCCGATTCAACGAAAAAGAACGGGGGTTCCATCCCCCCGCCTCACACCAGGCAATGTAAGCCTTCCAGGTGCGGTAGTAGATCTTACGCGAAGTGGCCTTACGCGCCTTGAGCATAGTGGGAATGACAGACTAAGAGAGTCCCCTATCTTTTAACACCTTGGACTCAATAGCCAGGCCGTTAAAGCTGGCGAGGGTAAAGCAGGGTGCAAGATGGGTCCCTGAGAAAGTAGGTCCTCGCGAAGCGGGAGCCGCCAGGGAACATCGACCACCATCCGCACCACGTCGGTGTACCAAGGACGCCGAGGCCAATCTGGCGCTACCAGAATGGTTGGAATCCCTTCCACCCCTATCCACAGCAGGTACGGGAGTAGCGGAAGTGGAGGGAATGCATAGAGCAATCGGTACCGAGACCACAGAGCCACGAGGGCATCCTCCGCGTCTGCCAGCGGAACCCTTGTTCTGTTCAAGAAAGCCTGCACCTTCTGATTGAGCCGGGATGCCAGGAGGTCCACGTCTGGTGTACCCCACCTTTGACAAATCTGGTGGAACACCTCCGGGTGCAGGGACCTTCTGATGCCGCTGCAGCACTTCTCGTTCCGCCCTGATGGTTCACATAAGTTGTCTGACTGGACCCGAACAGGACGTCCGTGCAACCTCCCCGACCAGTGGGAGAGGCAAAGCCTGATCGCTCGAAGTTCCAGCACATTGGTCGACAACCACCCCAGGACCCCCCCCCAGCCGTATAGGCTGGCATCCGTCGTGACCACTGTCCAGTCCCAAGAAACGACTTCCCCAGCCCCAAGGCCGGGGCCCACAGCCACCAGGCGAAGGAACCTTGAGTCCGGTGATCCAAACTGATCAACCGATCCAGGGATAGCGGGGAAGGATTGCCCGCTGCAGGGACAGGGTGTGACTCTGGGCATAGGGCACCGCCTCGAAAGTGGAGACCATCAGACCCAACACCCTCATGCAAAATCTGAGAGAGGACCACCGCTGGGACAGCAAGGCCAGCACCGCAACTTAGAGCATCAAGACCTTGGCAGCAGGAAGAAACACCTTCGCCCGCTCCGTGTCCAGGACCAAGCCCAGATATTCCAGCCGGCACGATGGAGTCAGTACCGACTTTGGAAGGTTGATCACCCAGCCGAAGTCCCGCAGGAAACCGAGGGTGATGTCCACACTGTCCTTCAAGGCTGAGGCCGAATCCGCCCGCAGGAGGAGGCCGTCGAGATATGCCACCACTGCTATGCCCCTCTGCTGCAGCAGAGCCAGCACTGGGGCTAGGAGCTTGGTGAAGACCAGCGGAGCTGAGGCCAAACTGAACGGAAGGGCCACAAACTGGTAGTGGAGATCCCCTACCGCAAAGCGCAGAAAGCGCTGGTGACGCGCACATATGGGTACGTGCAGATACGCGTCCTTGATGTCTAAGGAGGCCAAGAAGTCTCCCTGACGAAGCACCGCCAACACAGAGTGGACAGATTCCATTCTGAATTTCCGCGCCCTCACAAAGAAGTTGAGAGCTGTCAGGTCCAAGACAGGCCAGACCCCATCTTTTTTCGGAACCACAAAAAGATTTAAATAAAAAACGCGCAAACGGGCCGACCGGCCGTAAGGTCCGCCCTTCATGCTGACTGTCTGCACTCCGGACCCCCCACGGACTAGCTGATGTGAGTTGCTATGCTCTATTGTTTACAATAAACCTTTTACATCTGCACCTAGAGGCACCTTCTTGTTTTTGTTTTACAGTCTTCCGGATATGGCTTCTCCATAGGAGTGCTGCCCATCTGTAGATTTGTTTTCATCTCCCCAGTTACCAAGACTCAGAGCCTGGCCTTGCGCCTATTTACTTGTTCATATCTCATTCTTGACATGTGAGGTTTATGCAGCTTTCACTAGGAGTGGACTAGGCAGAACGAAGTTCAACTCAAAGCAAGCACAGCCCCTCCAGGGGGGCAGTCCTCACTCGCATAACCCCTTCAGCCCTGCTTCAGCAAACCATTTCGTAGCAAGCAGTACAAACTCAAAAAAAGAGGGGCGGGTGCTGCGTCTGTCAATGAACTCAGAGAAAAGGATTTTACGGTAAGTGAAAAAATCCTATTTTCTCAATCGTTTATTGACAGACGCAGCCTCTCATTCTTGACATGTGGGGATGTCCCAAAGCAGTGTCACAACGAGGGGTGGGCAACAAGAACAATGCCCGACTAAAGAGTTCTCCGGGAGGTGCCAGACGCGCCTCACACAACAGCCTGCAAAAATTTGCAGCCGAAAGCAGCATCAGAAGAAGCTGCAACATCAACTCTGTAAACCTAGAAAAAGTGTGCACCGAGGTCCAAGTGGCCGCCTTGCACACCTGAGAAACCGACGCCTGGTGTCAGAAAGCCCAGGAAGTACTAATCGCCCTGGTAGAGTGAGCCGTGACCAGAAAGGGGGGCTCCTGGCCCCTAACAGCATAAGCACGGGTCACTGTCTGACGTATCCAACGGGAAATGGTGGCAGACGAGGCCGCCATTCCCTTGTGCGGACCATCCATAGCGACAAAAAGCACATCAGACCTCCGAAACGAGGCCGTGGCTGCCAGATACACTCGCAACGCCCTAACCACATTTAGGATGAGACGGGCACGGACACAGCGAAGGAAGGACAATGTCCTCATTGATGTGAAACGAAGAGACCACCTTCGGTAAGGAGGAGGGAGAGGGGCGCAAAACCGCCTTGTACCTGTGCATGACCAAGTACGGGGACCTACAGCTCAGACACCCGCCTAGCAGATGTAATTGGCACCAGAAAGGCCACTTTCTGCGAGAGCAGTTGGAAATTTCCCTGATATTTTCGAAAGGCGGCTTCTTGAGCAAAGAAAAGACCAGATTAAGGTCCCAAGGCGCCAAAGGCGACCGAACCTGGAGGGAGACATGACGAACCCCTGGACAAAGGAATTAGGGAATGCGTCGCTAGGGGAGGCTGAAAAAAGAATTTCTAGGGCAGAAATATGCCCCTTAAGTGTGCTCAAAGCCAACTTGTGATCTAGGCCTTGCTGAAGGGAGGCCAGCACCCGAGCCACCGAGAAAGAACGGGGGTTCCAACCCCCCGCCTCGCACCAAGCAATGTAGGCCGTCCAAGTGCGGTGATAAATCTTCCGCGAAGTGGCCTTACGCACCTTGAGCATAGTGGGAATGACAGGCGAGCGAGGGCAAAGCAGGTTGCAAGATGGGCCCCTATGAGAGCAGGTCCTCACGAAGCGGGAGCTACCAGGGAACATCGACCGCCATCCGCACCACGTCCGCGTACCAAGGACGCCGAGGCCAATCTGGCGCTACCAGAATGGTTGGGATCCCTTCCGCCTCTACCCTGCGCAGCAGGCGTGGGAGTAACGGGAGTGGAGGGAAGGCATAGAGCAGCCGGTACAGAGACCATGGAGCTACAAGGGTATCTGCCGCGTCTGCCAGCGGATCCCTTGTTCTGCTCACGAAGGCCTGCACCTTCCGGTTGAGCTGGGATGCCAGGAGGTCCACATCTGGTGTGCCCCACCCTTGACAAATCTGGCAGAACACCTCCGGATGCAGGGACCACTCCCCCTGATCCAGCTTCTGGCGACTGAGATAGTCCGCCTGCCAGTTCTCTACGCCCGGGATGTGAACGGCGGAGAGTGAAGCTCTGCCCACCGCAGAATGTGGGCCACTTCTGCCGCGCTTCTCGTTCCGCCCTGATGGTTCACATAAGCCACCGCCGTGGCGTTGTCTGACTGGACCCGAACAGGACGCCCGTGCAGCCTCCCCGACCAGCGGGAGATGCAAAGCCTGATCTGATTGCCAGCAGTTCCAGCAAGTTGATCGGGAGACGGGACTCTTCCTGAGACAAACGGCCCTGGGTCAACAGCCTCCCCAGGACCCCTCCCCATCAGTATAGGCTGGCATCTGTCGCGAAGAACCTGTCTGGGGGTTGGGTACGGAACTCTATTTTGTACCCGGACGAAACCATTTCGCGCACCCAGATATCCGAGATGCGCGAGGTCCACCGGTCCGCGAACCGTAAGAGCCGTCCCCCAAACCGAACCGCGGGTGGGGGCGACCCATCATGCGGAGGAGGAGTTCTCCTCCGTCTTTTCGGACTTACGCTGCCAGGGACACTTCTGGCCCCGGCGGGGGCCTTGGCGGGCTGAGAACCCTTGTTCGAGGTGCGTGGTGCAGCCCTTTTGCGCAGAGAAGGAAGGGCCTGCCCTGCGCCAGGGCTCCGGAAGAAAAGTACTCTTCCCCCCAGTGTAATCCTTGATGATTTTGTCCAGGGAAGCCCCAAAAAGGCAACCCCCTTCAAAAAGCAGGTCTGTCAGGCCTTCTTTGACGCCTGGTCTCCCGACCAGCAATGCAGCCATAACACCCGTCTAATGACGATTGCAAACATGGACAGTTTTGACAGCATGGGGGCCATGTTAAGGGCCGCATCACAGAGATACTTCAGTCCCTGAATCAACTGGTCTGCCATCTGCACAGGTTCCGGAGGGGCCTGGAGAGTCACCAGAGCCTGGTGCACAATAGTTTCCCATTCCGTAAGCACCTGTGCCACCAGTGCAGACGCCAGCCGCACAGCTGACCCCATGACCAGGAACATGGCCTTGGACACCGCCTCAGTTCTCTTGTCTGCAGGGTCTTTGAAAGATGGAGAGCCCTCCATCGGGATAGTGGTCGCCTTGTTCAGTCGGGCCACCGACAGATCCACCGTCGGGGACTTCCACTTCTGCAGCAAGGTATCCTCAAAAGGGATAACGCACAGAAAAGCGTTTTGGCATGGCGAACGACCCCTGAGGACCCCACTCCTTGTAAACGAACTGATCAAAGTACAACAAATAGGGGAACGCCCTAGCGCCCGGGCCAGCTTATGCGACCCAAAAGCGTACGGCGCCTCCCGGGCCCAGCTTCAGCGTCTCACATACCGCTGAAACCAAGGATCCCACCAGAGCCCGTTCACGAGCTGCAGTGGCCCCCGAGGGCTCCTCCTCATACGAGGGGTCCCCGAATTCACCCTCCGACAGCTCTAGGGGGGTCCCCGACACCACGGTGCCCCCCTCCGACTCAGAGTCCTCCCCAGAGGACAGAGAAGGAGGTGGCTGTTTGCTCGCCACCCCCCGGATCGGTTCTGCCTGGGAGAAATATCCCTCCAGGAGGGCCGTCAAGGTGTGCAGCGGGACCACCGGTCCAATCGCCGCCTGGTCCCCGCCGGTGACCCCTGGCTGGGAGGCCCCAGCTTCAGCCGCCATAGCCCACACCCCATGTGACACCGGAAATAAGTCGCTGCCTTGGGGCCCTCAGAGGTTCCTAGGAGGACTCACCCACCGCCCCAGGAGCTGTGCTGCTGAAGCTGCCTGTCCCTCTGCTCACGATCCCCACGTGTAGAGAGTTCTCTTCCGGCCTGTAAGCTCGCCTCGCCTCGAACGGAACGAGGCCCGATGCCTGGGGAGACTCCCTGGATCTAGGATATCCAGCCTGTCCCCCAGCCGGCTGTTTGATTGTATTCTTCTATCAGATTTTCTTGAAAAAAGAAAAGCAAGAAAAAAGCAACAGGGAACCGCAGATCACAGCAGGGAGCCAGGTCCAACTCCTTGCAATAGGCATAAAAAACTGGTTTGCTGAAGCAGGGCTGGAGGGGTAATGCGAGTGAGGACTGCCCCCTGGAAGGGGCTGTGCTTGCTTTGAGTTGAACTTCGTTCTGCCTAGTCCACTCCTAGTGAAAGCCGAATGAGAGGCTGCGTCTGTCAATGAACGATTGAGAAAACCAAGTCCCTTATTCAATACCTGTAATTCAAGATTAGTTAAAGAAACAGAAGATATATTGTGTACCCCACATGTGGTTAAGTCCTCTGTCTGTTTCTTGTCCTGGTGGCTATTGGACGGGTCCCTCCGCCTTCGATTCTTCTTGTCTCCTGCGTCTGCATTGGGGGAAGCCTGTGTCAAAAAATCAGAAGCCCTGGATGTATTAGTTGATGAGCCTGTAGATGCCATAGATGAACTGGATGTAGACAGCTGTGCATTGAGGCATGTATTCCTGAATTTAGGTCAAAAGCGGTTAGACTCTGACCAATTGTATACTCTGTTGTTAATATAATTATCTGTCTCGATCCATTTTGGCTCGTTTGCGGGTTTCAATCCCCTTTCTATGTATTACCAGTTTATCATCCAAGTTTTTCTTGGTTTTAAGGAATTCCTCTTGTCCGGACAACTCTGTCAGTTGTTTCTCCAAATCTGCAATCTCTTGTATGGCGGTGGTTCGCTCCTTCTGCAGGAATTGTACCGTAAGGGTGATGAGATCAAACAAGCATTTATTAATGATCTGTGTAAAAGTCTTTTTAAAGTCATCATTATGAGAAAATAAAGTTGGAATAATACGTACTCTTAGTCCACGGGGTATGAGTTGCAGTTTGTGGTACTCTGCCAGAGTAATTTCATGCAGTTCCATAGACGTGAGTTTAAATAGTAATTTCTCCAATTTACAAGATAATTGTAAAGCCAAGCTTTCAAAGAGGAAATCTCTACTCCCTGTGGTGCCGGTATGTATCCTGCCTGCTTCCTCATCCGTATATGAAAATGATCCACCTGTAGCCATCGCTCCAAAGGTTCCAGATAATAGCTGATGCTCACTCACAAGGGTATATGTAATCAATATTTGGAGGTGAGGTGCACTCAGACCCAATGGTGTGTGCCGAGCAATCAGGTCCTCCCCAGGAACGTCCTTATAGAAATGAGAAGAGTGATTGCTGCACAAACTTCTTTATTCCAAGAAGAAAAAAGTCCAAAGTTACATAGTTACATGGTATACATGGCCACCTCATGCCCAGCAGCAGAGCTGTTTATTGACAAGGTCGATAATGAGGTTAAAACATTTTTACAGGATTCAACAAAACGGGATCACATACCTAATGATTTAAATCGAGCGGAAATGGCAGCGCTCACCTCCTTGTCAGCTCGCAGAGACATCACGATCAAGCCAGCTGACAAGGGGGGTTCCATTGTTATCATGGATACCAATCAGTATGAGAAAGAGGTTTACAGACAACTGGCGGACACATGGGGTATATGCACAATTGCATAATAATCCTACCACACGGTTTTGAATACAATAAAAAAAGTTGTGTGGGAGGCACTTCAACAGGATATTATTGATATCAATACACAAACATATCTGATTTCAGAACACCCATTTTTTTTATGTTTTACCCAAGATCCATAAGGACCCTATAAATCCTCCCGGTCGCCCAATTGTATCCAGCACTGACTGTTACTACGCCCCTGGCCAAATACTTAGACAAATGCATTACGCCTTTAATTACACAAACTAAATCATATATACGTGATACACAGGACTTTTTGAATAAAATAAATGGGTTAATTTTACCATCCAATGCCATATTAGTAAAATGGGATGTTGCAAATTTATATACTGCAATCCCACATTTGCTGGGCATTGAAGCTTTTAATCTATTCAGGGAAATATGATCTGCCACAGATTTTTTTTCTTATTAAATTTGTTAACTATAGTTTTGGAGGATATTTTTTTCCTATTCAAGGATACATATTATCTTCAGCTCACTGGAGCAGCGATGGGCTATAATGTGGCCCCCCCCCCATATGCCAATGCGTTTATGGATATGTTTGAAAATGCGTTTATAATGGCAGTATGTTCATTGAACACTGTATAGTCTGGTATAGATTCAAAGATGACGCTTTCGCGGTGTGGGTGGGGGATGTAGACTCATTAATATTATTTAATACATATTTGAATTGTTTAATTCCGGGTTTGAAATGTAATATTTTTTACGGAGACAAGCAGGTATCTTTCTTAGACACATTACTGACAATAGTACATGGACACATAGTCAGTGACTTGTACAGAAAGCCTAAGGACCGTAATCAGTTACTTCATTATTCTAGCTTTCACCCAGCGGGGGTATTTAAATCCATTCCCCGCAGCCAATTCCAAAGAGTATCCAGGATTACCACTGATCCGGCCCAACAGGAAATTAGATTGGATGATATGGAATGCAGACTCCGGCAACGTGGATATCCTAAACATGTTGTACAATTGGAAAGCATGAACTTACAAAATGTTAAAACTAGAACCATGAGCCGCAGACTGCCTTTCGTCTCACAATTTCATCCATTTTCCAAGCAGATCTTTAACATGTTGAAAAAAACATTGGTCGATACTTAAAAAATACTATCCCACTGTCCCGGATTGTTTCAACAATTCCCTCTGCCTTCATATTGTCGCGGTAGGACTCTATATGACAGGGTGGTTAGATCAGACCAATTTAATAAAACAACGCCCCCCTCACTTTTTTGGGACCCCCAAATACAGGCTCATTCCCATGCTTATCTTGCAGCCAATGTACCTGTATGATAAAAGGGAAGCAATTTACACATCCTCAGAAAGGTTATTCTATACCAATAAGAGACTACTTTACTTGTAAGTCGTCTTATGTGGTATATATTATCAAGTGTCCATGCGGGACGGTGTATGTGGGAGAAAGCACACAAAAAATCAAAGATCGGATAGCGAGACACAAATACGCTATACGAGTCAAATCGGATCAGCCAGTTGCTAGACATTTTCAAGAAAAAGGCCATTCTGTCTCGCAATTGAGATTCATGGTCATTGATGGTGTATTAAAAAATAGACGGGGGGGGGGGGGGGGGGG